>JAVGWX010000294.1:0-47866 GCA_036924085.1 Ariolimax columbianus | reverse complement strand
AACTCCACCCACAGTCCTCTCAATATCCACAAGACAGGAATAACTCCACCCACAGTCCTCTCAATATCCACAAGACAGGAATAACTCACCCACAGTCCTCTCAATATCCATAAGACGATAATAATTCTCGCCCTTTTCTCATCATCTGGGACAGAAGTAGCACTGTCCCTTTCTCTCAATGACCCAGTAAATAATTACAGGTCTCATTCTCTCCCCCACCCCTCTCTCTCGCTCCCCGCCCTCCCTCTCCCTCTCGCCACCACACAACAATTTGGAATGATAATTTATCAGGAATAGGCCTCATCCCCCTCTACAACACAAACACTATTTGGAATGACCATTTAGCAGGAATATACTTTACCCTCCTTTCTCTTCTTACCCCCCCCCCCCCCCCACACCATTTGGAATGACAATTTATCAGGAATAGGCCTCATTTTCTCTTCCCCCCCCCCCCCACTCTACCATTTGGAATGACCATATAGCAGGGAATAGTCCCTACCCTCCATTCTCAATGACAATATAACATGGCCCCTCCCCTAGCCACGTCCTCTCAACGATTACATGAATTTCGAAATGCCACAAACAGCCAGCATCACAGCAACCTAATGGAGAGACTCCCTCAAATGACCCCCATAAGTCTCCCCACGCATGCTAAGGTCCGAAGAGAGGGTTTAGGCTAACGTATATAGCTATATTGTTCGACAAAAAATTCGCCAGTTGAACAAAGTTGATTTTAATATATATATATATATATAAATGCAATTGCTTCAGTACCAATATTTTAGCATATTTCTGCTATTTATTTAGGAGATCATTTAAGTATGGCCATCAATCGTCTGATCCTGCCAATTCTCTCTTTCTCTTTCTCTTTCTCTCTCATTTTCTCTCTCTCTCTCATGTTCTCTCTCTCTCTCTCTCTCTCTCTCTCTCTCTCTCTCTCATGAGACAACATATGAATCACACACAATAAACACGCAGCTACCTGAGTGTTGTTTGTGATACTGACATGTTGGTCGTTGCCCTTGTCAATCTGAGACATAAAAGAATCTTCACAGCGAAGCATAAACCCATTTTGAGGATGGTTGGCGGGTTGATTGGTTGCTAATATGGCCCACAATGGGTTGGTAACCCTTTCGTGCGCCCTGAACAGGACGGAACTTGTGGCAGAATGTAGGAGCTTTTCTGACCTCCCGAGCATGCTGATGTAGTGGACCGGGGTCATCCAGGCGGGGGTGCAATGCTTAGCTTCATCTGCGTGTCACTCACTACTACGGGGATTACATTGAACCTCACCTTGTTAGCCAGACTGTTGTCCTCGACAACAGCCCGTTTCCAGGACCACCAACGAGGAGGTCAGGTGTGGGTCTTGGCCAGTATATTTCTCCTGACACTGGCTAACATTGTTTGATCAGTGTGTTTTGCCTGACCAGTATATTTCTCCTGACCCTGGCTAACATTGTTTGATCAGTGTGTTTTGCCTGACCAGTATATTTCTCCTGACCCTGGCTAACATTGTTTGATCAGTGTGTTTTGCCTGACCAGTATATTTCTCCTGACCCTGGCTAACATTGTTTGATCAGTGTTTTTTGCCTGACCAGACATTAGCCTCATCGTCCCATTTTGAGGATAAATTTAGTCAACGCCAAGGATCCAAAAAAGTGTTTCAAGTTCCAACAGCAGCTTGCAGATGTCCTAACTGAAACAACAGGAGACTGTACAGCTAGAGAAAAGTAGGGTTGTAATAAAAGAAGAAACCATCAAAGCAGCGGTAACAGCGTGTGGCATTAGAGAACACAGGAATCAAGACTGGTTTGAGGCAAAAAGTCGTAAATTGCAGCCTTTGATTGACAGGGAAAAGGCAGCACTACTAAGAAACATAGAGAAAAGTCTCAATGCATTGAAACAAGCGAGATAAAAAGTGTATAAAGTACAGCTAGACAGTGTGCAAATGACTATTTGATACAGTTGAATGAGAATATCCGACATGCTTTCTTCTTCTTCTTCGTACGCAGTCAGACAGTAACCATTATTTTTTCGAAAAAAGCGTCGGTCATCCTGAGGCTGTCGCCACTGCCATAGAGCTTGTCTTGCAGTTCCACTGGTGATGGCCACATCTGCTCTCTCTGATCCTCGTATGTCGGGCAGTTCTGCAGCAGATGTTCAGCGGTCATTTTACCAGTACCGCACGGGCATTCGTCGGTACCACCTATCTTCAGTTTGTTGAATAGGTGGTACCTCAGTCTATTGTGGCCAGTGCGAAGTCTGAAGACAACGACCTGCTCTCTTCGGTTCAACGTAATAGGCATCGTTTTTGGTGTAACCAGTATGTTCGGTTTCCCATTTGGTCATGTATCTGGCTTTGATAAGCCGTTTTGACTCTTCGTACGTCATACTAGTATCTGTTTGTGGTAGTCTTGCACCTTCTTTTGCCAGTCTGTCTGCCTCCTCGTTGCCTTGGATGTTGCAGTGTGATGGGACCCACTGTACCACTACCCTTTTTGGTGCGGACTGCTGGCACAGTTTGCAGAGTGCTGCTCTTAAGTCATTAAGCTCAGTGTTTTTCTGGCTTTTTAGCGCTGTGACTACTGCGAGAGCATCTGTAAGCAGGACTATATGGCTTTCATTTTCATTGTGTGTCACCATTTCTTCCACTGCCGCCCTCAGTGCCTCTGCCTCCGCTCTGAAATTGCTTGTGTACTTACCAGTAGCGAATGACAGTGTTATTTGTCTGCCATTTGGTAGGTTCAGGAATGCTCCTGCCCTTCCGTTCTGTGTAGTCTTTGTTACAGAACCGTCGGTGTATGCATGGGTCCAGTCCATGCTTGGGTAGCTTTTCGATATGAAGCTTAGGGTAGTATCTCTCCTTTCTTTTTCAGTCTGGCAGTTTTTGTTTCCAATACCTGGTATATTTTCTACCACCTCTGGAAATATATCCTGCCTCCAGGTAGGTTTTCGTACAGTAGTGATGGGTTTTGGTGTTGTTAGTGCGTTTATGGGATCTTCGTGCATCTTTGCTTTGGCTATTTCTGCAAAGTTTCTCCGCTTTAGTTTCCCATTTCCCAAATTGTTTAGTCTCTGGTGCATTGGATGGTCAGTCAGTCTTCGGAGTTTCTCTGACTGCAGCTGGGCTCTGCAGTCTCTTCTATCGGTCATGGATTGCAGTTTTGTAATCTTTTCAAGTTCTACAATTGGCGTTGACTTCATGCCTCCTGTTATAACTCTCATGGCTTGGTTTTGAAGTTTGCTAACTTTATCGAAGTTCGCATTTGCTGCTGTTGTCCATGCCGCAATGCCATACTCGAGAACTGGTCTCACTCTTCCAGTATACAGTTTCTTTAGTATGCCTTCGTCTGCTCCCCAGCTTGTGCCAGCAAGTTTCCTCATGATTGCCATTCTTTCTCTGGCTCTCATTCGGTTTCTCTCAATCTGACTTTTCCATGTCATGCGCCGATCAAATGTGACTCCCAGATAGGTTGGGTTGTCGTGTGGCTGCAGGAATTTGCCAGTTAGACTTAATTTGGTATTTTGGGGTTTTAATGAAAGCGAGAAAATTGTGCATGTGGTTTTCTCCTCGTTTATTTTGACCAGCCATGAGTTCGCCCACTCTTCCAGCGATGTTAGGGCCGTCTGCATCCGATTTCTTGCTATGGTGAGATTCTTTTCAGAGGTCCACATAGCCAGATCGTCTGCAAACATTGAGCTATGGACTCTCCGTGGTATATTCTCTGTAATGTCGTTTATATATACCAGGAAGAGTGTGGGTGACAGTACTCCCCCTTGGGGTACTCCCTGCTCGAGTGTCAACTTTTTGCTCATCTGCCCTTGTACTTGGACTCTGGCCGTTCTTTGTTTGAGGTAGTGGTTGATCCACTTGTACATTTTCCCACAGACGTCACTTCTTCTTAGCTTGACTCTAAGTCCGTCTTTCCAGACTTTGTCAAATGCCTTTTCCAGATCCACCCAAACAGCTACTGTGTATTTCTGTGCCTGGTAGGCATCTTCTATTTCCTGGGCTATGAGGATGACCTGGTCCTCAGTGGATATGTGCTGTCTAAAACCGGCTTGCTGTGGAATTAGTATTCGTTTTTCTTCCAGATGCCACACCAGTCTGGTGTTTATCATACGTTCCATCAGCTAGCCGACACAGCTCAGTAGGCTTATGGGCCTGTATCCATTTGGATCTGTTTTGTCCTTTCCTGTTTTTGGTACTGGTACCAGTATTGCGTCTTTCCATGCCTGGGGTACAATTCCCCTTTTCCAGCTTTGGTTCAGGACCGATAGCAGTTTCCTCTTCGCTGTTTGGCCCAGCCCCATCAGCATTTCGTTTGTTATCCCGTCTTTTCCGGGAGATTTCCTTTTCTTTAATGTTCTCATAGCCTCTTCCATTTCGCTCATTGTTAATTTGGCCATCATGTGCTCTTCAGGTGCCGTATTGATGTTGTCGTGCCCGTTTAGCTCTTCGCTAATGTCTGTATGCTTATCCGCAGGGACCTCGATGTGGTTTGCTCTGGCATAGTGATCGACAAAAGCGTTTGCGGCTTTCTTACCTGTGAGCAAGTTTTCGCCCTGCTTGATGGTAATATGTTTGTTTGACGGGGTTTCGTCGTTAATGGCTCTGACTAGCTTCCATAGCTTGTTCCCGTCTTTGTCCAGGTTTAGGCTTTCCGTTTTATTTTTCCAGCTTTCTCTTGCTGTTTGCTTGAGAGTGTGTTTGTATTTCGCCGTGGCGGCTTTGAGGGCGATGTTTGCCTCCATGGATTGTTCTCGCTCTGCCATGTTCCTAGCATTTGTTACTGTATCTTCCGCTTTCTGCAACTCATCATTCCAGTAGGACTTATAGTTTTTCCTAGCTCCTCTTGGGATGGTTTCAGTGGCGGCTTGCATTATTGCCTTGCTTAGGCTTTCCACCATGAGCTTCATTTTGTTGTTTCGTGTGTTGATGGTTTCACACAGCCCATTTGTCAGGATTGCAAATCTGTCCCAGTCGGCTCGTTTGTAATTCCAACGTGGGAGCGGTTTTGTTTCCTGTGGGCCTACTTCCATGTCAATGATTAGCCTGATCGGCCTGTGGTCGCTCGACATGCTTTCAATAATGGTAACATCAAAGACACATATGAAGGGATAAAGAAAGCCATCGGCCCAACAGTGAAAAAGAGCGCGCCGCTAAAAGCTTTATCTGAGGACATCATCACCGATAAGAGGAAGCAGTTAGACAGATGGGTAGAGCAGTATCTTGAACTCTACTTAAGCGAGTAAGTAAGTAAGTTGCTCATCGCAAGCGAAGAGGGCGCAGTCATCAGACTGTCCTTGTCTTGAAGATGTAACTTGCGCTGAATGTGGATTATAGTGAGAAAGAAGCAGCGCTGGACATCAAGCTCACTCTCTCGTCCTGAGTTACAGATAACCCGTGGCAAGACATACAATCAAGACGACTGGAAGTAGCTCAATGTGCAGACATTCAGATCGTAACACCCGTGAGACCATGGGTCGCTTGAAACTTGTGGGAGTCGATCATACACCGTTTCCTTGAGATTTGAGAT
This sequence comes from Ariolimax columbianus, assembly GCA_036924085.1. Classification (NCBI taxonomy): domain Eukaryota; kingdom Metazoa; phylum Mollusca; class Gastropoda; order Stylommatophora; family Arionidae; genus Ariolimax; species Ariolimax columbianus. Next base: position 42,326 of record JAVGWX010000294.1, on the reverse strand, counting down.
GCGAATGTCGTACCTCTCGACAGCAGCAGCCCCCAGGCGTTTATTAGAAGACACTGCTTCTGACCAGCGCTCACATCTGTAGGTCTAGGTGAGGGACCATTAACCCGTGGCTGAGGGGAGATTCCGGTCCTGGCATGCAATAAAAATGGACGCAATTTCCAAGTAAGTCGTGCACACCAACCAAGGACGGTATGTAATCTGTAGTGACGTCCTATCCATTAACGTGTGTTCTATAACACATGAAGAACAGATGGTGTTTTCTCCGAATTCCGAGGAAAATGACACACATAGGATTCCTGTGAATAGCGTAGGACGTGCTAGAAAATTATTGCCACACAACACTGCGCTCCATACATTAACTGGACCAAACAAACCATATGAAGATCGCAGACCATGAGAGCACCTGTTGCTTGGTAGCATCTTACCGGAACTATGCGAGACAGAGCTAACAGAAGATTCCCCCAATGCCATCGAGGCCAGGCCAACTCTGGACCACCTGGACTCGCTGCCAACCATGGCAGAAGTTAACTGTGCTATTGCCGACCTTGCTTCTGGCAAGGCTCCAGGAATGGATGGAATCCCAATAGAGGTCATCAGGAGTGGAAAGGACATACTTGCCTCACAGATACATCAGTTGATAACTTTATGCTGGTCTGAAGGACAGGATTTCAAAGATTCAAGCATTGTAACCTTGTACAAGAACAAGAGGGGACCGGAGTGACTGCAACAAATACAGACTGTGTACCGTTGGGGAGATACTTGCCACAATTGTTCTGAGCATACTCCAGGTTCCATGAGATCAGGTTTACCTAGAGTCACAGTGCGGTTTCCTTGGGACTAGGTCTATCACAGATATGATATTCTTGTTACAACAGCTGCAAGAGAAATGCACAGAAGAAAAGCATGCATTGTAAATTGCCTTGATAGATCTCACGAAGGTATTCAACTTGGCCAGTCATGTGGGTCTGTTCAAGGAGTATTGGTTGCCCACCAATTCTTCTGAGCGTTATCGAGTCGTTCCACACTGACATGAAGGCCACCATAAACTTTGACGGTTCGTTCTCAGAAAGGGTTGTAATCAAGTGCCGAGTAAAACAAGGATGTGTCCTTGTTCCGACCCTCTGGAATATATCTCTCACTTCTCTTGAAGCATGCATTTCGTGTGCAGGAAGGTGGTATCTTCATTCATTCTCGTTCGGATGCTGGCCTATTCAATGCACAAAGGCTGAAAGTCAAGACCAAAATTTAAAGGGCGCTGATGAGAGAACTGCTATTTGCGGATGATGCTGCAAATACGACTCACTCAGAGGAGGAGCGACAAAGCTAACTATCTGCATTTCCGGATGCCTGCTGTGAGTTCGGATTAACAATCAGCAAATCTAAAACACAAGTTATGGTCCAGGGTGCAAACAAACCACCAGTAATCTCCGTTGATGATGAGGTTCTCGATGTAGTAAATCATGTTACTTACTTGGGAATTTGACTCAAGACGCAAACAATGTAGAACGACTGACAAATCGAGAGCACTTTCGTTGGGTCTAATAGTGAGCGTGTGCTGGTATTAGACCCACGGAAGACAGGTCAGCTCTCTAACCTTCTTATGAAGGATCGCTACGGAAACCGTGCCTTAACACCGCGGAAACCGCAGGCTCCAGATACCTGGTCATGGACAAACAAAAGCCCTCGATTAATTCGTCTTGGCCAAAAAATGAACGGGTGCTGGAAATAGACCATCGGAAGACAGGTCAGTTTTACCCTACAAATGACAGGGCGTTGCTACGGAAATCCTGCTCAACTCGAGAGGAAACGCAGACATTTGGTTCACGTACCAGGCTGATAAGCCAATGGCGCGAGGCTACCATGTGAGGGATAACGGCCGGACGCTTGTTAGCCGGGATCCCGCCCAAATTCTCAGCACCACTGCAATGGGAGGCTTCGATATGGTCGGGACCTGGGGATCGCGCCTCAACCCTACCAGGTCGAGCCACAGAAAGAGGTCTCTTTCATCCGCTGATCAAAGCGGGCGGATAGCTGCTCGATATTCACCCTATACGGCGATGGGGTGCGAAACCACCAACATCAGACTTAGTTCCTGGTCGGGGAATCGAAAACAGTAGAGCAGCCACCTCACTGTGAACTGTCGAGACTCACTCCTTGACCACGAGATATGTCCGCAAACCAGGTGAACAACATCTCCGTGACATTACCAGGCTTGTCCCCTGGTTAAATGCACTTCTGCTTCGATATCTACCTCTGTACGCTATCAGCCATACCAATGGACGCAGAAGAGATGCAGACCAGCGGACATTGCACACCTGCCCCACTGTGTCAACATCCCAGGTGGCGGGGAATGCTAGGCGTACCATCCCTGCATAGAATCCAAGAAAATAAAGGGAGAAAGAGATACTCCACTCACATGCAAATGCTACGTTTCTGGCAGGACGTGACGATCCTGGGGTACAGACACACTGGACTGCCTCTCTTCCGGGTAAACCAGTCCATATCATATATCTCATGGATCATCTCACATATCATCATCGCACCCTATAGACACGAGTAGTGAAGACTCGATAGAGAGACAACTCTGATCATAAACAACTGCTGCCTTGCAGATAGGCTGGGGACAGCCAAAGGCTAAGGAGGGCATCCCTACAGAAACGCCTGTTGAAATCGGATGCACAGGGCCGCAAGCCTAACAAAACAGTGCAACGTAAATCGCAGTATGATGACAGTACAACCGATCAGAAAAAACGTATGGCGCTCATCCTGCGGAGTCCCGCCAGGCAGCGATAGTGCCGGGCCTCACGCCTCGAAGGGGCCCACCCTTGACTACTGGTGGTCACCCACCCATGTGTCGTGGAGTCAAGGCACATGGCTATGGGGCAACTTTTATTGACCAAAAACTCAAGACCCTCAAAATACTACAGTGGAATGCGGAGGGAGTCATTAACAAAAAACGTTCCCTAACACATCACCTGCATGAAGGTAAGATTGACGTGGCATGTATCCAGGAAACGCACCTCAACAATAATCATAAATTCTCAATCAGAGGATACCAGACCTTCCGTCTCGATAGAGAAGGCCACAAAGGAGGGGTCCTGATACTGACCAGAAACTGCATACCGAGTAGCGCGGTACCTGTCAGTCACACCGGACAAGCAGAAATTGTAGGAGTTGACATAATGGCTCAAGAGACGAAGCTCCGCATTTTCAATCTGTACGGACCACCAAATAGAGACCTATCGCTCTCGAGTATGGAGGTCGGAGACTCCAACTGCATAGTAGTTGGAGATTTCAACAGCCACTCGGAGAGATGGGGATACTCTGACACAGACAGCAGAGGTAACGAAGTGGAAGATTGGGAGATAGATACAAATCTCTCCCTAATCAATAGGCCGGAGGATACCCCTAGTTTCTATTCTAGAACGTGGCGTCCCACCTCGACTCCAGATTTGGCCTTCTCCACACAGGACATACACCATAAAATAGACCGCCAGGTGCTAAACCAACTGGCAGGTAGCGACCACAGGCCGATCAGGCTAATCATTGATATGGAAGTAGGCCCACAGGAAACAAAACCGCTCCCACGTTGGAATTACAAACGAGCCGACTGGGACAGATTTGCAATCCTGACAGATGGGCTGTGTGAAACCATCAACACACGAAACAACAAAATGAAGCCCGTGGTGGAAAGCCTAAGCAAGGCAATAATGCAAGCCGCCACTGAAACCATCCCAAGAGGAGCTAGGAAAAACTATAAGCCCTACTGGAATGATGAGTTGCAGAAAGCGGAAGATGCAGTAAAAAATGCTAGGAACATGGCAGACCGAGAACAGTCTATGGAGGCAAACATCGCCCTCAAAGCCGCCACGGCGAAATACAAACACACTCTCAAGCAAACAGCAAGAGAAAGCTGGAAAAACAAAACGGAAAGCCTAAACCTGGACAAAGACGGGAACAAGCTATGGAAGCTAGTCAGAGCCATGAACGACGAAACCCCGTCAAACAAACAAATTACCATCAAGCAGGGCGAAAACTTGCTCACAGGTAAGAAAGCCGCGAACGCTTTTGTCGATCACTATGCCAGAGCAAACCACATCGAGGTCCCTGCAGATAGGCGTACATACATTAGTGAAGAGCTAAAGGGGCACGACAACATCAGTACGGCACCTGAAATGCATATGATGGCCAAATTAACAATGAGCGAAATGGAAGAGGCCATGAGAACATTAAAGAAAAGGAAATCTCCCGGAAAAGACGGGATAACAAACGAAATGCTGATGGGGCTGGGCCAAACAGCGAAAAGGAAACTGCTATCGGTCCTGAACCAAAGCTGGAAAAAAAGAATTGTACTCCAGGCATGGAAAGACGCAGTACTGGTACCAGTACCAAAAACAGGAAAGGACAAAACAGATCCAAATGGATACAGGCCCATCAGCCTACTGAGCTGTGTCGGCAAGCTGATGGAACGTATGATAAACACCAGACTGATGTGGCATCTGGAAGAAAAACGAATACTAATTCCACAGCAAGCCGGCTTTAGACAGCACAGATCCACTGAGGACCAGGTCATCCTCATAGCCCAGGAAATAGAAGATGCCTACCAGGCACAGAAACACACAGTAGCTGTTTGGGTGGATCTGGAAAAGGCATTTGACAAAGTCTGGAAAGACGGACTAGTCAAGCTAAGAAGAAGTGATGTTTGTGGGAAAATGTACAAGTGGATCAACACCTACCTCAAACAAAGAACGGCCAGAGTCCAAGTACAAGGGCAGATGAGCAAGAAGGTGACACTCGAGCAGGGAGTACCCCTAGGGGGAGTACTGTCACCCACACTCTTCCTGGTATATATAAACGACATTACAGAGAATATACCAAGGAGAGTCCATAGCTCAATGTTTGCTGACGATCTGGCTATGTGGACCTCTGAAAAGAATCTCACCATAGCCAGAAATCGGATGCAGCAGGCCCTAACATCGTTGGAAGAGTGGGCGAACTCATAGCTGGTCAAAATAAACTAGGAGAAAACCACATGCACAATATTCTCGCTTTCAATAAAACCCCAAAATACCAAATTAAGTTTAAATGGCAAATTCCTGCAGCCAAACGACAACCCAACCTATCTGGGAGTCACATTTGATCGGCGCATGACATGGAAAAGTCAGATCGAGAGAAACCGAATGAGAGCCAGAGAAAGAATGGCAATCATGAGGAAACTTGCTGGCACAAGCTGGGGAGCAGACGCAGGCATACTAAAGAAACTGTACACTGGAAGAGTGAGACCAGTTCTCGAGTATGGCATTGCGGCATGGACAACAGCAGCAAATGCGAACTTCGATAAAGTTAGCAAACTTCAAAACCAAGCCATGAGAGTTATAACAGGAGGCATGAAGTCAACGCTAATTGTAGAACTTGAAAAGATTACAAAACTGACATCCATGACCGTAAGAAGAGACTGCAGAGCCCAGCTGCAGTCAGAGAAACTCAGAAGACTGACTGACCATCCAATGCACCAGAGACTAAACAATTTGGGAAATGGGAAACTAAAGCGGAGAAACTTTGCAGAAATAGCCAAAGCAAAGATGCACGAAGATCCCATAAACGCACTAACAACACCAAAACCCATCACTACTATACGAAAACCTACCTGGAGGCAGGATATATTTCCAGAGGTGGTAGAAAATATACCAGGTATTGGAAACAAAAACTGCCAGACTGAAAAAGAAAGGAGAGATACTACCCTAAGCTTTATATCGAAAAGCTACCCAAGCATGGACTGGACCCATGCATACACCGACGGTTCTGTAACAAACACTACACAGAACGGAGGGGCAGGAGCATTCCTGAACCTACCAAATGGCAGAAAAATAACACTGTCATTCGCTACTGGTAAGTACACAAGCAATTTCAGAGCGGAGGCAGAGGCACTGAGGGCGGCAGTGGAAGAAATGGTGACACACAATGAAAATGAAAGCCATATAGTCCTGCTTACAGATGCTCTCGCCGTAGTCACAGCGCTAAAAAGCCAGAAAAACACTGAGCTTAATGACTTAAGAGCAGCACTCTGCAAACTGTGCCAGCAGTCCGCACCAAAAAGGGTAGTGGTACAGTGGGTCCCATCACACTGCAACATCCAAGGCAACGAGGAGGCAGACAGACTGGCAAAAGAAGGTGCAAGACTACCACAAACAGATACCAGTATGACGTACGAAGAGTCAAAACGGCTTATCAAAGCCAGATACATGACCAAATGGGAAACCGAACATATTGGTTACACCAAAAACGATGCCTATTACGATGCCTATTACCAGTTGAACCGAAGAGAGCAAGTCGTTGTCTTCAGACTTCGCACTGGCCACAATAGACTGAGGTACCACCTATTCAACAAATTGAAGATAGGTGGTACCGACGAATGCCTGTGCGGTACCGGTAAAATGACCGCTGAACATCTGCTGCAGAACTGCCCGACATACGAGGATCAGAGAGAGCAGATGTGGCCATCACCAGTGGAACTGCAAGACAAGCTCTATGGCAGCGGCGACAGCCTCAGGATGACCGCCGCTTTTTTCGAAAAAATAATGGTTACTGTCTGACTGCGTACGAAGAAGAAGAAGAAGACTTACTTGGGATCCTCAGTCAATAATAAACTATCCCTGTACGAAGAAATCAATATCAGGATAGGAAAGGCAGTAACAACATTGAGCAGATTAACAGAAAGGGTCTGGGAGAACAAGGAGCTCACTGTTAAAACAAAAACACTTGTTTACCAGGCCTGTGTCCTCAACACCAGTCTCTATAGCAGTGAGACAGGGACTACCTACATGCACTAGGAGAGGCGGCTAAACAGCTATCACATGAGGTGCCTGCGCAAAATCCTGTGGGTTGGGTGGCAAGACAAGATCACCAACGCAGAGGTGTTGGAGAGAACAGGTACTGTCACCATCGTTTCTATGCTTAGTCTTCGAAGGCTCCGGTGGCTGGGACACATTTGGAGGATGGATGATGGCAGAATACCCAAATATTTTCTCTATGGGGAATTACAGTTGGAGAAAAGGTCTCGGGGCTGGCCACTACTTCGGTACAAGGATTTAAGCAAGCGGGATATTAATGATGCAGACATCGATTTGGAATCATGGGAACAGGACGGCATGGATCTTGTAACATGGAGGGGTAGGATTAGACATGGCATACAGACAAAGGAGATACTGATTGGTGATAGGCTAGAGACTCAGCGTTTGATAAGACACACCACACCATGCGATGCAGCATATGGCCCTGACTTTCCTTGCACACACTGTAGAAGACGCTTACTGCTCGGATTGGTCTTACGAGTCACATTCGTTACCGTCATGGACTGTAGTTGCATAACTTTTTCTTCAAAGCACAATTACTATCGTCTGATAAGACAAAAAGAGCCATTGAAATGAAACTATTCATTGAAATGAAACTATTCTTCTCTTTCTCTCTCTCTCTCTCTCTCTCTCTTTTTCTCTCTCTCTCTTTCTCTTTCCCTAGCCACCTCTCTCTCTCTCTCTCTCTTTTCACTAGCCATCTCTCTCTCGTTTCTCTACCCTATACCACACTCCCACACCGTTATTACCGACCGAGGCTGTTGAATGACTATGTGGCCTCGTGTGATGTATGTTTCACATTTTGTGTCATGCTTTCATTTAAACGCGTGCATATCATTTGGGCTGCCCTTTTTATTTGACAATGTGTGATTTCTTATCTATCTAGCTTATGTCCTTGAATTTTGGTTGTCCTCTTTCCTTGAAGGCGGTCCTCTGTCCCTGGAGGTTCTCCTCTGCCCTTGAAGGTTCTCCTCTGTTCCTGGAGGTTGTCCTGGAGGATGTCTGAACATACTGATGTGTGTACTAGTCAGTCCTCTGTCTCTGGACGATGTCTGAATATGTAGCTGTGTACCAGCCCCATATACTGATGTGTGTACTAGTCAGACCTCTGTCCCTGGACGATGTCTGAATATGTAGCTGTGTACCAGCCCCATGTACTGATGTGTGTCCTAGTCAGTCCTCTGTCCCTGGACGATGTCTAAATATGTAGCTGTGTACCAGCCCCATGTACTGATGTGTGTCCTAGTCAGTCCTCTGTCCTTCGACGATGTCTGAATATGTAGCTGTGTACCAGCCCCATGTACTGATGTGTGTCCTAGTCAGTCTAGATGTGTTGATAATAGCATGACGCTGAACGGCACGAGCAGAACAAAAAGCGAATAGAAGGAGATATACATGAAGATGAACTTTTGACAATTTAACTCCGTTTACACTGTCATCTAATACATTTTACGATTTATATTACAAACGTATCTTTTTTCTATTTACAAAAAGAAATGGCTAATATCGAATGCGAGATTGAGAAAAAAAGGTGTTTCTTTTCTTTCAGAAACGGAAGGTGTTGATTTCCACGAAGACCCAAGGCCTGTTATCTTTGTGCTACATTCGTCAATGCCCGTGAGATGGAAGGTGGAGATGCATGGCATCAGTAGCCAGGAGAAGCACATTTTTATGGTGAGTCTTGTCAGACACACTTAATGGAATAATATAAGCACGTGCGCTGTGCTAGCTAACACGACACGAATGTGTAACAGTGGGTAGTGTTAATGGAATAATACAAGCACGTGCGCTGTGCTAGCTAACACGACACGAATGTGTAACAGTGGGTAGTGTTAATGGAATAATACAAGCACGTGCGCTGTGCTAGCTAACACGACGCGAATGTGTAACAGTGGGTAGTGTTAATGGAATAATACAAGCACGTGCGCTGTGCTAGCTAACACGACGCGAATGTGTAACAGTGGGTAGTGTACTAGTTCCTTTAAACTTAACTTGACTTTTTTTATACTGGCTTAGAAGACTCCACATAGGTTGTATACAACCAGTTTCTTTACATCAACTTGAATTAAAAATGACAATGTGCATACAATCTATTCGTGAATATATTAATTGGCCCTTCCTACACTATTTCCCGTGGCAATACTTTCCAAGCATTCACTACTCTCTGACTAAAAAAAATATTTCCTGGTATCTAATCTGGACCTTTCTTTAATTAATTTGTAGCTATGCCCTCTTATTCTTCTATGTGGTTGTATTTGGATAACACTTGTTATATTCTAATTTATCCGTTCCTTTGATTATCTTATAAACCTGTATTAAGTCACCTGGAATTCTTCTCTTTTCTAGACACTATATGCCGGTTTTGTTGTCTTTCCTTAACAGTAATTCTCGAATCCCACTATCAGTTTCGTCGCTCATTTTTGGATTTTTTCCCCAGCATGTTCATCCCCTTTATGATAAGGACTCCACACCTGTACACAATACTAAGAATTGTGTATGTCGATAACTCGACTTAAACATAACTCAACTTTTTAATACTGGTTTAGAAGACAGCATACTCTGTATACAACAGGTTTCTTTTACATCGACTTGATCTAAAAATGACTGCGCATCCAGTATGTTCGTGAATGCATTAATTGGCCCTGCCTTCACTATTTCATATGACAATGTATTTCAAGCATTCACCACTCTCTGGCTAAAAAAAAATGTGTATTGGTATCTAATCTGGACCTTTCTTTAATTAATCTGTGACTGTAGGCGGCTGTATTTTGAAAGGGGGGGGGGGGGCGTGTTATAGTCTAATGTATCCTTTCCATTGATTATCTTATAAACATATTAAGTCTCTTCGAATTCTTCTCTTTTCTGGACACTGCAGGCCGGTTTTTCTGAGTCTTTCCTCATCACTTTTTGGCGCTGTTACTAGAGGGCATTGCTAGATTTGTTTTCTACTTTAGGCGAGGCCCGTCCCTTTTGGTCATAAACATAATTGTTGTAGTTATATCAATCAAAGCCTTTCAGCTCCCTGTGAAACACATGCCTTCAACAAATACGCGCCAGGTTTTCCTCTCTTGAGCCATCCGTTTAAACCCTGTCCACGTATTCCCCGTTTCGTTTATGTCATAGAAGAGCCCAGATAAGCAGATTCCTTGTGACCTTCTCAGCCCCACGTCATATGTTCTCTTGACGGAGAGGGCCTGCTTCTGTCTTAGATGGTTGAGTTAAATATTTCCTCTTAGTTGACTTGTCTATATTTGTTGAAGTTTTTGTAGATTAGTTTCTACAGGACGAGTTAGCCGACCTGAACCAAACCATCCTTATTCACCTCTTCCACCATTTCTGGTAGGTTTATATTCTTTTATTCATTGCTTCTCCTTGGGGCCCCGGCCGGAAAACAATCTTAAAATAAAACAACTACATCACGTGGTACTGTGACTGATGCACAAACGGCGAGAATTGTTGGTATTGTCTTAAAACTGAACTGAACTTCATTATACTTGTACATGGATCGAGACGCTGAGCAGAGCATGAGCTGCAGTGGTCAGCTACTCATAGCTGACTGCTAGCGTCAGGGCCAGCGACCCAAAGCTGCCAAGACCCTTCTACACCTCCACGCGGTTATCCTGGATAACAGGCTGCTGCAGGGCAGACTGACTAAGGAGAAGGGATCGAAGAGGGAATGCTAACCCGGTACTCAAAAAATGCTTGCTGAAGTCGGGTGTTGGACCGAAAGGTGCAAATATCGCAGTCAAGCTGTAAACTACAACACAACGCATTGTGTTCTCTAGACTGCAATCTGCCACTTAAGCCCTTTTATGGTTTGGTAGCGGGAGATTGTGAAAGAACGAAGACAAGACATACTTGTTTAGAAGGCTCTTCAGAGTCTGTATACAACCAGTTTATTCCACTTCACGGATACTGAAAATACTGTGAGCATACAATCCGTTTTTGAATGTACTAACTACTCTGCTTTGACAAACATCCTGTGGCAATGCATTCCAAGAATTCACCACTCGCTGGCTAAAATAATAGTTCTTAATATATAATCTGGATCTGTCTTTAAACAATTTGTAGATGTGCCCTCTTGATCTTGTAGCTGGTCGTACTTGAAAAACTTGGTATAGTCTAATTTATCATTTAATTAATTCATACACTAGTATTAAGTCAAATCGAATTCTTCTTTGTTCGAGACACCGAAGAACATTAAAAACATTAATAAAACAATCACATCACGTGGTACTGTGACGGACGTACAAACGGTGAGAAATATGTTATTGGCAAGTCGTTGTTACAGCGATTCTACGAGGAGTAGATGGTCGAGGGGTTTGAATGCTGGTGTATTGTCCAAGTGGACTAGGGTTTAAATCTCCCGTAATGCAGATATTGGGTTTTTAGGAAGGGGGTTTGGGGGGGGGGGGGGGATGGGGGTAGAGTTTAAATAAATCATAGTTGCACAGTGTGTGATGACTGCAGTTACATGCGGCTTCTATTCCTAAGATATACAAATCCCTGCGGTTCCCAGTAATGGAAGTAAACGCTGATATGATTGTGTGAGTTGTTTCCTTATTCAATTCTGTATACTCCCTATTGATGCACAGATTTGGTTTTCATAGACAGGGCGCTCATATAGCCAACACATTTAAGCTGCGCTTTTATTTTTGTAGTGGTTTTAACGAGGCACGCACGTTTTCTGCGCCCCAAGAAACTGTAGGAAATGTTTGATGGCACTTTACTATAAGCGTACATTTCTTAAGGGGAACGGCGAGGGTGTATGCAAGAGCAAAGGCACGCCACTAGCAGATTGATATACCAACACCAGATCGATTCTGATCTGATCAGCTTCCATGCGAGAGATGAGCGAGGGAGTAGAAAACAGCAGGCGTATCATGCGTCATGCCAGCTCACTGACACCATTCCTGCATTCAATCCTTCTCATAACACTATGCCTACATGTTTGTCTTTTTCACCGTCTTCTCTCTCTTTCGCTTTCTATCACCCAGGGGTGCATAGGCCATAAGCCAACCCTCGCCAAGCAACTCTGTCCTATGCAATCTTGTCCACTTCCTTCCAGTTTTTTCCTGTTTTCTTTTCTTCCGCCTCCAGATCTCGTCTCCATGTATTCCTTGGTCTGCCAATGCCTGTCCTTGCATGGGGGTTCCATGACAGGGATTGCCTTGTGATACTGGCCTAAGGCTTTCTTAATGTATGACCCATCCATCTCCACTTTCTTCCTAAGATTTCCTGTTCCAATTTACCTTGTCCCGCTCTCTCCCACAGTCTGTCGTTTGTAACTTTGTCAAACCATTATATACCAAGAATTTTTCTCAGGCATCTGTTCACAAAACCCTGCAGTCTCCTGTCATTGCCTTTGGTCATCCTCCAGGTTTCGGCTCCATACAGCAGGACTGGCTTCATAATAGAATGGGAAATCCTTATTTTTGTCTTCCTTCTTATTTCATTGGAGTTCCATATGGGTTTCAACATTCCGAATGCAACTCTGGCTTTTTGTATCCTTGTTGTTTTTTTATATTTTCGCCTGTCCCTCTTCCTTGTTGATGATATTTACGAGGTATGTAAATACCTCTACCTCTTACAGTGGCGTCCTCTCGGCCTGATTATTTCTGTTTGCTGCATTGATCCAAATTATTTTTGTCTTTTCCTCATGGATCTTCAAACCGACTTGTTTAGAGGTATAATTCAGTATATCCAGTTTCCTTTGCACTTCGCTTTGGCTGTGGGGCAGAAGGACTACATCATCCGAAACATCCAGGTCCTCCAGCTGTTTATTCACGGTAGTCCTTCACTTACTCGGTTTAAATTTTCCAGGTTCCTCCAGAAGCATAGTCCAGCTACTGTCGGTATTTATGAGACTCAACTTGTTATTGAATCAGCTTGCGCTTAACCCGAGGGGTCCGCCGGTGTCTTTGTGTATAACAGGAACAAGAATATCACCACTGCCCCACAGAGAGCATGTCGCAAGAGGTGACTGTGTGATATGTTAAAACACTGGTCATGGCTAGGTTGTTTATTAAGAGCAGCATAGATGGCGCATAACAGGCTGCAGGTCTACTCTGCTCTGGTATTTTAGTCTATTAAGACACATCACACATCGGTTAACCACCCTACGCACACTTGTCTCAACGCAGCGTAGTAATAAGCTGCTCGAGCCTAGCCCGCTAAGCCGGAAATTTTCTTTCAGGCCACATCCAGCTCATGCCAGAGCTGGGACCTGCATATTGTCATCTGCACCTGTAGAAGTACAGGTCGACTAAGACTAAGACGCATACTATTCTATGATCTTCAACCAAGTCGATTAAATCAATCAAGGTCCATCGTTGCTCCCTGTGCTTAGGCCAATCGCAGCATCTGGCCAGCAGGCACAGTCCCAGGCTTCTCTTTCTGCCTCTCTTAATGTGTGACCAATCAATGTTAGTTTCCTCTCGTCATTCCCTTCTCCATGTATTTGTCTACCTCTCTTTCCCCAACCCAAGATCACTATTAGTAATGAAGAGATTAGACAGGAGAGTTACTTTGATCACTATTAGTAATGAAGAGATTGAACAGGAGAATTACTTTGATCACTATTAGTAATGAAGAGATTGAAAAGGAGAATTACTTTGATCACTATTAGTAATGAAGAGATTGAACAGGAGGATTACTTTGAATACTTTTGCTCTTTGATAACAAACGATGGAGACTGTGCAATGGAAATAAGGAGGCGATTGTCCATAGCGATGCAGAAACTGAATAGTATGCAAAATGTGGGGCAAAATACTAACACAGAATTAAAATTGAAGATCCTCAGAACATGCGTATTCCCGATGGCAATATACGGATGCCGGACATGGACCAATACATAACTATTAAAAAAGAGGATTGGGGCTTTCGAGATAAAATGGTACATAAGAATCTTCAAAATACATTTGGTAAAGTAAATAACAAATAAAGCCATCCTGCAAGATCTGAGTGTCGAAAGGAGCTGGCTTATAAACCACGCGATGTCTTGGAAACTGAGGTTTTTCGGCCACATTAAGCGCCATGACAGACTGGAAAAAGCAGTTCTGGAGGGCATTGTTTCAAGAAAACCAATGCGTAGATGGAAACATGTCATAAGAGACACCCTAAACACGAGCAGGTGAGCAGACTGACTGCTGATCGAGATTCCTATCGAATGGCTGTGACGAAAGTCAAGGACATGCTACATGATGATCCCCTCTTTCTAAGCTAAATGCAATCCTAGACGAAAAGGAAATGACGATGTCTCAATGAGACATCTGTAGAGAGCTTTCATTGAAACTTTGGATTTGATGAAACGTCCCTTGAGACACCCTTCTCTAATCAAGCAATCAGAAGCTAACCGTCCTTTCTGTTTCGACCCAGTGGAGCATAGGTCTACCACTGCATTTGCTCTGTATGCAGTAAACCTACGACACAACATTTATTTTCACAGTGGCGGTTTTCTGTATCGCCGCGCTTGACATACAGACGTTGCTTATCCATGCGTAATCCGCCATCGCACGTGTCGACGAGATAATCATCAAAACATGATATGATAGAGAACACCAGGAGAGCATAACTCAAGAAACCAGGGTTAAGATACGGTCGCTTCTCTCTGGTATGGATAATCAATCAATGAAAAAGCTGTGAGATCCATGTGGAGCATAGGTTCCCAACAAATACTAGACAAGTCTTCCTATCATTAGTCATCTGAGCCAATTCTGTCCATGCCTGATTGCTGCCTTTGCATTTGCTTCCAGTTCCTTTTTCCATGAGTGTCTTGGTATCCCTCTACTTCTCTTTCCCTGTGTTTTCCAGAAGAGAGCTTGTCTGGTAATGTAATCCACTGGTTTCCGTAATGTGTGGCCTATCCATCGCCTCCTCCGTATTTCATGCCCCATTGGTATTTGTCCAGTTTTTTTTCACCAGTTCCACATTGGTGATCTTGTCGTACCATTTCCATCTTCCTATTTCCCGCAGTTTGTACCTTTTCCATAAGTACCTGTGGTGTCCTCCATGTTTTAGTGTCATACAATAGAACGGATTTTACGTTGGAGTTAACGATTTTTATTTTAGTAATGGTTTTAATTTCTGTTGACTTCCATAAATTCCTCAATGCAATGATAGCCCCTCTCGCCTTTTGTATTCTTAACTGAACATCGTTTTCTGTAACTCCTGCTATGTCTATATTGCTGGCAAGGTATGTGAAAGACTCCACATTCTGAGGTGGGTGGCTCAATTCTATCAATGTTAATTGCATTTATTTTCAAAACCTGTTATTTGTATGGAGTGGTCTGCAGGAGTCTTTGTGTACGGCAAGGACAAGAATAGTTCCACTGCCTACCAGAGAGCATGTCGTAAGAGGCGACTAATTGTGTGACATGGCATAATACCGGCCATGGTTAGGTGGTTTGTTCAGAGCAGCATAGATGGCACTTAAGAGGCTGTCGGTCTACTTTGCTCTAGTGTTTGAGTCTATTAAGATGGACTTGCACATCGGTTAACCACCCTCCGAAAGCGCTTGTCCCAACGCAGCGGAGTATTAAGCTGCTCGAACCTAGCCCGCTAAGGAAGAACCCTTCTCCCGGCTACATCCAGCTCATACCAGAGCTGGGACATGCACAGGGGCATCTGCCCCTGTAGAAGTACAGGTCGACTAAGGACTAATTGTTTTGTTTCTGAATTTTTAGCCTCAATTGTAGCGACCTCTCTTCGAGTATACCTATCTTATGGTACATCCGGTTTGGATATTAGGGCGCTATAGACCTACTCTGTTTACGCCAATGATGACCTGTAGTTATTATAGTCATTATTTATGTTCAATCTGTAGAGAGAAACTTGTGGGGGGGGGGGGGTAATAGGAAAGATAATTGGAGGGGAGTGGGCTGTCATGAAGGGAGACACGGAAACAAGAGACCACTCTAAGACAATTTCTCTCCTCCTTATTTACAAGTCCTGTCCTGTTCTAGCATTGAGTTTGAGACCTTGACCTTTTCGGGCAAGTCACTGGGACGCTCGAAGCTGATTTTATCGATTGGGGTTTTCACGGCTAAGATGTGATGAGAAGGGGAGACGACTCTGGGCAGTAGGTTTATGGTTGTCTGTGTGTATGTTAGAGAGGGGGATTAAGGAGGGGAAAGTGATTATAGGTATTGGCTGAGACTACCAAACAGCTAGGGAGAGGGAGAGAGAGAGAGAGTGTGTGTGTGTGTGTGCCAGAGGTGGACTGAATTTCGGATGGAGATTTTTTGAGGTGAGAATGGATCTATTTTGGGAACAGGAGAACATTGTTTGGCGAATGGTGGAAGGGAAGTTGAGAGATTGTAAGGATAAGTTGAGGAAGAGATTGTGAGAGGAAGGAGGCTGTGAGAGGAAGGATGCTGTGAGAGGAAGGAGGCTGTGAGAGGAAGGAGGCTGTGAGAGGAAGGAGACTGTGAGAGAAGGGAGAGGTTTTGTGAGATTGGGAGGTACAAATTTTAAGATGAAATTTTAGTTAATTTATTTTGTTGTGCTTTCGCCTTATTTCGCTATTTCCCAAGGCGGTGTGCGTGGCACTGTGGTTTTCATTTTGCGCCTGTCGACCCAGTGCATCCGACTTCAGCATTCATTTATGTAAGGGTCTGCTTCCTCGTGCATTTTCTAAGTGTTTGCATCCCCGGGGTAACGCCCGGTGCTGTGATGGGGATCGAACCAAGCACCTTCGGGTAGGGAGCCGTGTCACTTAACAACTAGCCCACGCCGTCCTCAAATAAAAATGATTGGGGGGGATCGCTGAAAAATTAGTGAGGTGAGGGGGGAAAGTTGAGAAAAAAGAAGGGATAATCTCAAAGCTGGGGTGGGGTGGGGGTTAAGAAAAGTATATAAGTGAGGAGGGAGGAGTTGAAAGATTATTAAGGAGTATTTTGAGACTTGTGGGCAGGCATGTTGAAAGATTAGGACGGAATAACGGTGGGGGGGGGGGGGAGAGGAGAAAGAGAGATTAAGTTGATTCATGATGAGGGAAAAGTTCAGGGATTTAAAGAAAAAAAAAGTTGGAACTTTGAAATAATAACATTGAAGCGAAACAAGGATAAGAGATTAGATGAAGAGGCGGGGGGAAAGAAGTAAACTGGATGCATATTTTTTAGACAAGGGAACAGGAGGGAGGAGTAGTTCTCTCCAAGAGAAAGAAGGGAGGAAGATGAGAAGCGAGTGGGAACGGATGTACATTTGATGCATGAGATGGCATGGCCGATCTGGTGTCCGAATGAATAGAAAGCTTAACTGAGAAAGGATCCTAATTAAGCTTGCGCAACCTGGACATCTTTAGTGCCGTGATTTATGGAGGCAAGCGCAGTTATCCTCGCATCAACTGAAATTACTTCCCCTTGCAGTGGTGTTCCCTTGTTTTACGACACTGTTTAAGTTTCTGTGAGTTGTGTCCAACTCTGACGCATTTTCCTGCGCGGCACAACACGATGATGATGACCAATCAGCATAAAGATTGTTCCGTATCTGCTTAGTTGTGTTCTTCTGTCATTCCTCAGGGAAAACAAGTTATTAATTTTTGTAGTCATGTATGAAATCTTTGCATGAAACCATGGTAGCGGGTGATTGAGAACAAACGAAGAAGAATAAATGAGATACGTTATGCGCTCAAACCAAGTGCATTCGCTTTCTGCTGGCTTTATTTGACTTCCATAGCCTTTGGTTGTTCCCAACCTTCCTGTAAGGCAGCTGATTATCATTTCTGTTAAGGGATACTGCTCTTAGATGACCTGCAATCCCAGGTTTTCGAGCTCCATTTTCCTGGACTTTGTAGAGTGTTTTTTCTCTCCTAGGTGGTCCGTCTCAGAATTGGCCGCAACAGAATTAGACGTCATATGTACACCAGATTACAGATAGGTACAGCCAGCAGGAGTTACTACAGCCTGGCAAGCATGGCAGAAGTGCATGTACTTCAGCATTGTCCACAGCACACAGATCTGAGGAGTTACTACAGCCTGGCAAGCATGGCAGAAGTGCATGTACTTCAGCATTGCCAACAGCACATAGATTCGAGGAGAAGAAAATGGCCCTCGCCAAGGAAAAACGGTCCGGAGGTATTGAGAACCTGACAAAGACGGCAGAGATTATTGGAGAATCTCTAGTCTCAGTCTAGATGAGCAATGATTGGAGAAGAAGAAGAAGAAGTATCATACAATGACGGCAGTAGTCGCCAAACTCATTATGTGTGTGAGCTACTTTTAAATTAACAATTCTATGGCGAGCTGCCTACCAACGTCCTTGTCGGTTATTCAACTCATAGACCGGTTTTGGAGATCATGCCACTTTTGTATCATGTTAATCACGCTAATATCTTCGGTCCTTTCCAACTTCTATAAGTTCGTCATAAGAATTGACCTCCGCAGGCCTGAGTGGTGAAAGTAGTCCTTGGTCGACTTCTGCCTCCGTCTTGTGCCGCTAGGGTTGTCTTTACTGGACCGGCGTGCCTTAGATTGGCAAACTACGGCACGTCACCTGTTCGAGCTGAATTGGGTATGTGTACAATCAGCTAGCTACAGGGACCATCTAAACCCAACGTCATTTGCTGAGAGAGACTGAGCACTTATGGGTATGTCCGGAGTGCAGTGACGTCGATTCTTAGAAACAGAAAGTTTTGCCAATTCGATCTAGGAGTTCAATAATGTTTTCACGAAAACTATCTCACGAACTGTCGACAATACCGTAGCGTCCGACTGTTTGGCGATCGTGAATATACGGGCTACTGCTTCTGGTATTTTCTGTTAAACCCATGATGCTACTCAACACTGCACGACACACATCGTGGTTTTGTAGAGACTAGAGTGGCCGGCGGTTAGGATAACGAGGGACACGGGTTCAAAGCTTCTGTAAGCCAGGTATTTTTAATATTGATTATAAAATAACTTCGTCTGCGCACTCCTCGGCGACTGCTTTAGCAACCAATTTTTATTCCTCATCTATATAAATCCCCAAGGCGACCAAGGTAGTGGGAATAAACACGGTAGTTATAGGCGGTTTTATTTGAAATGAACACATAGGTTTTGTAATACAAATGTTTGAGCAGCTTCTACACCAAGTTGGTTTGCAGCAGAAAGCTTAGAAGATCACATCTCTCTTTTTCCTCTCTCTCTCTCTCTCTCTCTCTCTCTCTCTCTCTCGCACATATACTTACTCATACAGTGAAGAAAAAAAAATAATGGCTGCATGCATAAGCAGAATAGAACAATGATTTGACAGTTATTAGGAAGAATGTGGGATTTGTTTGAAAGTCGGTCGTTCCTTCTGTCCCTCTCATCTTTTTCTCATGTTCTCCTCTCAATCTTCCCCCTGCTTTTGTCTCGTTGCATCGCCTAATGTTGACGTTCCTCTCCGCTACCTCCTCAAGTAATCAACAGATCCACCTAACTTACCGCGTCTGAGAAACCTGCTGGACCACAGTGCATGCACAGTTACGCCTGCAATGTTCTCCTCTCCCTATATACGAGGCGTTCAAATGAAACCGGACCTAACTGCACCAAGTGAACATACGTACGATGCGCATGATGATGTCACTTCTGATATTAAAAAACCCACATACCAACCCGTCAAGTTTGCAAAATTTCATTATTCTCATAGTTTCTTCAGCAGACCGTTGAAAACATGAGGGATGTGATACGAAATCCGTCCAGAGTTGATCAGCGAGCGGTGATTCGGTTTCTAACAGCTGAAGGATGTCGACCAGTTGACATTCATCGCAGAATGCAGACAGTGTATGGTGACAAAAATGTGTCGAAGACAACAGTGAAGAACTGGACAACGATGTTTAAAGAAGGACGTGAGTTAATGAAAGATCTTCCGAGACCAGGTCAGGCGCATATTGTTGAACCAGAAGATGCCATCGCCAAAATTGATACAGCAATTCGGGTGAACCGTCGCCGGAGCTTACGTTCGCCACACTTTTGTCACCATACACTGCCTACATTATGCCATGAATGTCAACTGGTAGACATCCTTCAGCTGTTAGAAACCGAATCACCGCTCGCTTATCAACTGTAGACGGATTCCGTATCACACCCGCCATGTTTTCAACGGTCTGCTGAGGAAACTATCAGAGGATAATGACATTTTGCAAACTGCTGTTTACATCAGAAGTGACGTCATCATGCCCATCGTGCGTATCTTCATTTGGTTCAGTTAGGTCCGGTGTCATTTGAACACGCCTTGTACATACAAATATCAGTCTGGTCAAATGCCGAGTTGAGAAGACTAGGGAATGAGGTGCACGGGCCTGTGGGATATTTGTTGCCCATGAGATTATTATATGGGGGACAGTCACATTCAGCAAGTACAATGGACAATCGCATTTCAGGGCACAAAATGGCTCTTTAGCAATACTCCAGGAAGGGATTGTGGCGGTGAAGCAGTATGCGCAATATAGCATACGGCTTCGCCACCGGGGTGTTCCT
Source organism: Ariolimax columbianus (assembly GCA_036924085.1). NCBI lineage: Eukaryota > Metazoa > Mollusca > Gastropoda > Stylommatophora > Arionidae > Ariolimax > Ariolimax columbianus. The sequence goes on along the minus strand of JAVGWX010000294.1, from coordinate 22,033 downwards.
AAATCCCTTCAACCTTCTCTGTTATCTACAAATTGCCTATATGAGCGTCGACAGCCACAATGCCTCTTCCAACTGACTCTCCAAATAAAGACATCTTTGCGAGTTATTAGAAGTATCGTTTTTAGTGTCATTTTTCCTTTGATGAACAGCACTGTAACCAGCTGCGGGGCTATATGCTCTGCGGTTTTAGTTCGTTATGGAATCCGTCAGACCTCGGATTTGCCTGGAATTCACACTAGTCGACGACTTATACTTGTTTTCACGGAAACGTGTTGTTGTTCTCCATTTGGACTAGTTAATTCGTTCTTTTTTGTGTGTTTTCAACCGTCCGATTATCCTGGTCTGGACATCGGCTATATTAATAGTACTACGCTTAAACCTGTGTCGTATTTCACGGCCCAGTTCACACGCCTGAACTTAACGAGATTAGCACCTTTCGCTTTAGTTGCAAACAGTGTCGGTTTTAGTGTGTGAAATTTAGACACGTCTATAATGGACTAAAATACAGCCTGGGAGAGATGACCAAGTCACCCACCCGCTGAGTGATGTCCGTACGACCTGTTTACGATACCTGTTTACGAAAAAGGCTTCGGGAGTAAACGTCTCGATAAAATCTTGCCACTGGTCAAGGGTAGCCCAGGACCAGAGAGTGAGGTTGACAAAAGGCGCAGTTTCTTCCTCACTTGAATCGAAATCATCTCACAAGTCACCAATTTCAGCGGACATAGCAAGAGAAAAGGCAGTCCACACGCCTGAACAAAGAGAGTGGTTTTCATCACATGTGATAGACCATCATCATTTCCTACCGTAGATAGACTAATATGCTGTTTGTAAAACATAATCGCTATCGAAACGAGCACTTAGAAAGCATGTCAAATACTTTCTGTAAGTGGAGTGGGCAGCTGCAGTGATGCCCTGCTCGTCTTAAGATTCGGAAAATGAAAAGTTTGTGTTCAGGAGTCATTGGCGTTGTTTGTTCTCAAGTGTAACAGTGCATCGTATCTTCCCTAATCTAATCAATGAACAATGATCCACAGCACACTGCTAAAGCGCAACGTTTCTCCTATCTTTCCAAGACAAGAACGTCTTTGTTGGACTTGAGCCTTGTGCTTGGTTGAGGCTCAGTTCTCAGCGTCACAAGAGCCGCCTCTCTGTGTGTGTGTGATTACCCAGAATCCGGCACGGGTGTTCTACATTTGAATACAGGGTGAAGGGAAAGGTCGACAAGGGCTATTACTTCCGAGGCGCATTGATTGGAGGCAAATTGATCTGTCATCTATCATTAAGTGAGGTAGCGTTGTGTCGGTTTGATTGAAACATTCGCTCTGGTTTTTATTTTGGTGTTCGGACTCGGGCCTATAGAAATTATCATGTCTTGGTTTTTGTGTATTTATGGGGGGGGGGGGGGGGGGTCCGGCCTTTTTTCATTGTGGAGTTTCTCTAGTGGACAGTATTATTTTTCTGGTACTTTTGCTTTTTTCAAGAAAAGCGTCTGGATGACAGATCGGTTTAATTTTTGTATCTCACAGCAAATGGGTATTATCCAATAACTGGTCTTCTCACGCTACAGCCTACCCAGCTATAAAATGAAACATGATTTACTGTTAGGTAATTCAAGACAGTGAGGACGAGAATGTGTTACACCAGTTCACGAAAAGCTGATTTAACACAATATGAACAGCTAAAATATAAAAACTCGCTAGGAAGCACACGAGGTCTTGATCTTGATGACCCGTTCCTCAGCGTATCTGCTGGTCCCAACTTCGTCTTCAGCGGACCTTGTCTTGGGCCACAAAAGTCCAGTGCGTGATAAGTGCTCCTCTTTAGGCATCTCGGATGTTGCAGCGTGCAGCAAAGGGAGTCTGACCAACGCATTTGAGTTCTTTACCGCGGTCGCTTCTTACCTCGGGGTTACCAGACTGCTATCGTTGTGCTCCATCGACCATCGTTTTGTCGTAACATGTAACCTGCCCATCTGTGTTTTGCCTGCCTGCATAGATTATCGCATGTTTCACAAGGGACAGTCGTCTTACGTCAGAACTGTGGAGACCTTGCATGCGTTGGTTCTGGAGAGTCATTCCCACTAAGCGTCTCTCAAGGGAGAATTGGGTCACTCTCAGTTCGTCTTCTAGTGATTTTGTTAGTGTCAGCACCGTAACACATCACGGGGAATACAGTGGAATTGAAAAGGGAGGTTCGTAGTCCTGGTCATGGCAACCGTACAGGACCGTGTTAATAGACGAGAAGGCTGCCCAACCCGCGCGGAGACGTCTTGTCAGTTCATATAATATTATTATTACTATTAACATTGACCATTGTCACGCGAATGACGTATTTTATAGTTGGGTTAAACACATTTGCACACACATAAAGTAAATGATGTACTGGGGGCCACTCTTCCCTTTCTCTCTCCTCTCACCTCACTCTGTTTCATTTGACTCTATCCCACAGTCACACCCTTGCACAACTTTCACACGCGCCCTCGTGGTAAAGCCCTTCCATTGCACTTTGGTTGGGCTAGCTTCTGAGGGCGCACAAACCTAGGATAGGTACATAGAGACGCACACATGCATCCAAGCACTGGTTTATGCGTCCTGATATCGCCCAATTGACTACGGTCTGGGGTGGAAAATGGCGCGCCTCCGCCAGTAGAAACTAGTGAGGCAAACATCTAAGCAAAAAACAAAAAAAAACTAACAAATTAACACAGACACTGCAGACGATGCTTTTAAACTTTGGACAATGGTAGACTGAAATCTTGTTAATGGTTCTGTGTCTTTCTCTCTCACACGCTCTCTGTCTTTCTCAGAGAGAGATGGAGAGATTGTTTACTTTATTACTTGGTGACACGTCCTTGAGTGGAAGGTGTATCCCTGCGGGTCTAACCTTCATCTGTATCCTGAGCTATGAAGCTCCAATAGATAATAAGCTTTTACCTTTAACGTATCGTGGATGTTGGGGGGGGGGGGGGGGCGAGAGGCTTACAATCGCTTTAAGTCTACGCTAAACCGGTCTTTTTTGTGGTACCAGACCTCTACCAAAGTGCTCCGATGTTCACCAGCCGACGTTTTATTTTGCCTTGTTTCCATGAACAACTGCATTGTTCGTCAATGATGCGAGGGCGATTTGAAAAGTGTGACCTCCAGCGTCAAAACTATGACAATGGTGCTCACAGCCACGTGACTCTTATGTGAAAATAATCTCTAATGAAGTGCCTATAGGGGCAAGTAGGTGGGGGCAATGGTTAAGTGACACGGCTCACAACGCGAAGGTGTGGGGTTTGCTCCCCAGCACAGCACCGACCGTTCCCCCGGGGAGGCAATCCTTTAGAAAATGTGCAGGACGCAGCACCCTTACATAAAATGCATGTCGAAGTCAGATGCACTGGGCCGATAGGCGCAAAATAAAAACAGTGCAACGCACACCGCTTGGTTATAAAGAAAATAAGGCAAAGGTGAAAAGCAAAATGTAGTGGTATGTGCCTGGAATGGGACGCATGCGCACAGCAGAAAGTAAAATGGCGGCTTACATGGAAATTAGGTTAAAGCTACGTAATGTCATTGAATTTCTGACTTGCATCCGAGAATGACTGCACGACTGCTGTATTTAGTGACGCCTGTGTAGATGTCAGTACTGTCAGGTGGTAGGCTCGGTCTGTAAAAGCTGACAATCCAGCGACGCCGAACTTGCAAGACAAGGCTTGCAGCGGCCGACCGGTTACAAATTGGAATTCACAGCACCAAGCTCGGATGGGCGAACTGATTCATGCCCATCGCCGTGTCAAACAGAAAGACATCGCTACGATGCTTAAGATTTCGATTGAAAGAGTCCTTCACATTATTCATGCCCTGCTTGGGTATGTGCAAGATGGGTCCCTCGCTTGCTGACCCCGGATAGGAAACAACGCCGACAGCACGTGTGTCAGGAACGTCTGACGCGACATTAACAAGACCACGATGCATTTATCCGTGAAATTGTCACTAGCGACTAGTCATGGGCACATCTTTATGACCCAGAAAAAAAAGCGCCTGTATATGGAGTACAGGCATAAGAACTCCCCGTATCCACTCTCCTCCACTGGTGCGCCCCCCCCCCCCCCTCCCCCACACAAGTCCAGATCCTTTACTCGGCGAGAAAGGTGATACGACCATCTTTTGGGACTGCGACGGCGTAGTAGAACACTGAATTTTTGGAGCTTGGCCAAACCGTAAAACACCGAGCACGATTCATGCGTGTTCGTGTAAACAAACGCGCAATTCTTTAGCACGACAATGCGCGAGTCGACAAAACAGTGGCTGCATTGGAGCGTCTCAGGTTTGGCATTTAACCGCATCCATCGTACAGCCCCAATATAGTACCTTTGGACTTCTTCCTCTTCCGAAGCTTAAGGAACACCTCAAAAGACACCGTGCCGCTTCTGACGAGATGATACAAGTAGCTGATTATACCTCGTCTAGATAGAAGACGTCTGGATATTTTCCTCGACGGAATGCAATAAGTTGTCCGACCTCCGTGTTTGTGTGTGGACCGGGATGATGACTATGTCGAACAAAAATGACACATCATCTAAAGGACATTCCAAGATACAAGAAACCAATAACTCGTGTGTCAATCTTGCCAATTAATGAAATGACACTTGTATCTCATCAAAAGCAAAGTTATTGAAATCGCCTTCGAAGTATGTACATAGGTAGATTTGTGGCGGTTCTACATGCGTTTGTTGCGGAGAGTAAGGTCAACTATGAGTCTCTCAAGAGAAGTCTGAGTCACTCGCAGTTTGTTTTCCATTGCCTTTAAAAGTTGTTTCAATTGTATAGAGCATTGCCGGGAGCACAGTAGAGTTGAAGTGAGAAGAGCGTAGGGTCCATTCCCGGCAACTATCCAGGACTGTCTGGATGTCCGGGAGAAGACCGCCCGACTCCCGCGACGACTCCTTGTTAGTTATGGTTCGAAATTATTCTGCATTTTGAGGAGGCGTCCAAGATAGCAGTATCTTTCATCGTCCAAGATAGCAGTATTCCTCAGCGTCCAAAATAGCAGTATTCCTCAGCGTCCAAGATAGCAGTATTCCTCAGCGTCCAACATAGCAGTATTCCTCAGCGTCCAAGATAGCAGTATACCTCACGTCCAAGATATCAGTATACCTCACGTCCAAGATATCAGTATTCCTCACGTCCAAGATATCAGTATTCCTCGGCGTCTAATATAGCAGTATTCCTCTGCGTCTTCTTCTTCTTCGTACGCTGTCAGACGTCAACTTGTATTTGTTCGAAGAAAGCAGCTGTCATCCTGAGGCTGTCGACACTGCCATAGAGCTTGTCTAGTGTTGTCACTGGTGATGGCCACATGTGCTTTCTCTGGTCCTCGTATGTCGGGCAATTTTGCAGCAGATGTTCAGCGGTGATTTTCCCTGTACCACAGGTGCATTCGTCAGTGCCACCTATCTTCAGTTTATTGAATAGGTGGTACCTTAGTCTGTTGTGGCCTGTGCCGAGTCTGAAGACCACGACCTGCTCTCTTCTGTTCAACTGGTAATAAGCATCGTTTTTTGTGTAGCCAGTATGTTCTGTTTCCCATTTTGCCATGTATCTGGCTCTAATAAACCTTTTGGACTCCTTCGTAGGTCACACTAGAATCTGGTTGTGGTAGTCTTGCACCTTCTTTTGCCAGTCTGTCTGCCTGCTCGTTGCCTTGGATGTTACAGTGGAATGGAACCCATTGTACTACTACTCTTTTTGGTGCGGACTGCTGGCATAGTTGACAGAGTACTGCTCTTAAATCATTAAGTTCAGTATTTTTCTGTCTTTTCAGTGATGTAACTACGGCCAGGGCATCTGTAAACAGGACTATCTGGCTTTCATTGCTTTCGCCTGTCAGCATTGCTTTTACTGCAGCTTTCGGCGCCTCTGCCTCCGCTCTGAAATTGCTTGAGTATTTTCCAGTTGCCAATGACAGTGTTATTTTTCTAAAATTTGTTAAGCTCAGGAATACCCCTGCCCCTCCATTCTTTGTTGTGTTTGTTACAGAACCGTCGGTGTATGCATGGGTACAGTCTATGCTTGGGTAGTTTTTCGTTATGTACATCAGGGTTATGTCTCTTCTTTCTTTTTCAGTTTGGCTGTTCTTGTTTCTAATACCTGGTATATTTTCTACCACCTCCGGAATGATATGCTGCTTCCATGTGGGTTTGCGTACAGTAGGGATGGGCTTTGGTGTTGTTACGGTGTTCATAGGGTCTTCGCCCATCTTCGCTTTGACTATTTCTGCAAAGTTTCTCCGCTTTAGTTTCCCATTTCCAAATCTGTTTAGTCTCTGATGTATTGGATGGTCTGTCAGTCTTCCGAGTTTCTCTGCTTGCTGATGGGCTCTGCAGTCTCTTCTGTCGGTCATGGATTGCAGATTTGTAATCTTTTCAAGTTCTACAATTGGCGTTGACTTCATGCCTCCTTTTATAACTCTCATGGCTTGGTATTGGAGTTTGCTAATTTTATCAAAGTTCGCCTTTGCTGCTGTTGACCATGCCGCAATGCCATACTCGAGAACTGGTCTCACTCTTCCAGTGTACAGTTTCTTTAGTATACTTTCGTCTGCTCCCCCAGGTTGTGCCAGCTAGTTTCCTCATGATTGCCATTTTTTGTCTGGTTCTCATTTGGTTTCTCTCGATCTGACTTTTCCATGTCATGCGCCGATCAAATGTGACTCCCAAGTAGTTTGGGTTGTCGTTTGGCCGCAGATATTTGCCGTTAAGACTTATTTTGGTGTTCTGGGGTTTATTTGAAAGCGAGAATATCGTACATGTTGTTTTTTCTTCATTTATTTTGACCAGCCATGATTTCGCTCACTCCTCCAAAGATGTTAGGGCCTGCTGCATCGGATTGTTTGCTACGGTGACATTTTTTTCAGAGGTCCACATAGCCAGATCGTCTGCAAACATGGAGCTGTGGACTCTTCTTGGTATATTCACTGTGATGTTATTTATATACACCAGAAAAAGTGTGGGTGACAGTACTCCCCCTTGGGGTACTCCTTGCTCCAATGTCACATTTTTGCTTATCTGCCCTTGTACTTGAACTCTGGCTGTTCTGTTTTCGAGGTAGTGGCTGATCCATCTGTACATTTCTAAGATCAACTTTAAAGGGCGATAATTTCTAAGATCAACTTTATAGGACGATAAATTTCTAAGATCAACTTTATAGGGCGATAATTTCTAAGGTCGACTTTATAGAGCGATAATTTCTAAGGTCGATTTTATAGAGCGATAATTTCTAAGGTCGACTTTATAGGGCGATAATTTCTAAGGTCGACTTTATAGGGCGATAATTTCTAAGGTCGACTTTATAGGGCGATAATTTCTAAGATCACCTTTATATGGCGATAATTTCTAAGGTCTCTACTTTATAGGGCGATAATTTCTAAGGTCGACTTTATAGGGCGATAATTTCTAAGATCAACTTTATAGGGCGATAATTTCTAAGATCAACTTTATAGGGCGATAATTTCTAAGATCAACTTTATAGGGCGATAATTTCTAAGATCAACTTTATTTACCAAGCCCCGAAAAGGGCTTTGCAAGTAGCTGGATGTAGTCCGGAGAACGGAATGCGTTGTGTCATAGTTTACTTCACTGCGGTATTTACACTTTTCGGTTCAACACATCCGACTTCAGCATACATTTTTGGGCACCATCATGAGCAGAAAATTGAAATACTTTGCCCACATTAAAAACACTAATGGTTAAGTGACACGGCTCACACCCAGAAGGTGCTGGATTCGATCCCTATCACAGCAGCGGCCGTTACCCCAAGGAAGCAAACCCTTAGAAAATGCAGGAGGAAGCAGGCCTTTAAATAAAATGCATGCTGAAGTCGGATGCATTGGGCCGACAGGCGCAAAATAAAAACCACAGTGCGGTATGAGGGAAGACACAGAAAAACCGGCCTACAGTGTTTGGAAATAGAAGAATTCGAGGTGACTTAATACAGGTTTATAAAGTAATCAAGGAAAGAATGAATTAGACTATAACAAGTTGTTTTTTTTCTTCAAAATGCAGCCACCAAGAACAAAAGGATATAGCTTCAAATTAAATAAAGAAAGGTCCACATTAGATATTAGGAAATAAATCTTTTTAGTCAGAGAGTGGTGAATGCTTGGAATGCATTTCCACAGAAAGTAGCGCAAAAAGGGACAATTAATGCATTTAAGAATAGATTGGATGCGCATAGCTTTTAGAGCAAGGAAATGTAAATAAATTTGTTGTATACATACTCTGCAGAGTCTTCTAAACCAGTATAAAGGCGTAAAGTTAAGTTTAAGTCACAAATTCCAACGGTATCAAATAGTTCATTAATAGGTGCTCTGTTAAATGTTGTGATTAAGTAATGAAGCTAGTAGCATGTCAGTACTTCAAATATACATTTTAAAAAAAACACATTTTTATGTTTGTATTCTTTCGAATCCCACTCGTGTCGTTTCCCAGACATATTTGTTTCTCTCTCGCATGACAACCTACCGTACTGCATACTTGGCAAGAAACCTATAACATCTAAATAGGTTGGCGGTTGTAAGAAACGACGTTCTGCAAAGGAATGCTACTTACTTATTGTCTTAGTCGACCTGTACTTCTACAAGGACGGGTGCCCATGTGCAGTTCCCAGCTCTGGTATGCGCTGGATGGAGCTGGTTCGAGGATTTCCTGCTTAGCGTGCTAGGATCGAGCAGCTTATTATTCCCCTGCTTTGGTACAAGTGCCGCGGAGGGTATATTTGTATTGTTCATGGTTTAATATATTGCTTTTGCTGTGGTGTATTCTTTTAATGTGATATGTAGTTAGAAAGGTAGTTATGATTTTGAATTGAGTTTACGTTGTCTATTACTGGGGAAAAATAAATGGAAAAAAAATATTAAAGTTGATTTAAAGTTCAGTTTAATCAACATTTTAAAATGTGTATGGTCAGATACAACACCGAGACAAGAACATGAACAAAACCTACGTTACGACCAATAGGCCTTCATCGGGGACAACAATGCTGAACTAGCAAATCAACATATAAGGAAAGAAATGTCTACTCATCTGATATAGTGTCTGTCATCGCGACAGGTTGGGTGGGAAGCTCGACTGTAAATCAAGGTCACCGGTCAAATAAGGTGGCCAGGAGAAGTGAGGGGGAAAGGGCTGGATGGCCAGTGTCGGCCAAATACGGAAAAGTGTTGTCAATTATTCCACTATCATAACGTGTGTGCCAATTTGATTTCTCTGGCGGTTTCTGCGTCTGGCAGACGAACTGCTTTGGTTAGAGTATGCTGTAGGAGGCGACTAACAGACTGCTTTAATACATCTAGGGTAGAAGACTCGCTAACTGATATCATTGCACACATCAGTATTTACACAAATCCAACGCTTGCTTAGTGTAGATTACCCTTCGTGGTTTGAAAGTAGACCTACTACAATATTGTTGTCTCTTCTTCTTTTTCTTCTTCTGCGCTCTAGTTTTCTGATCATGCTAAATCTTCAGTCCTATCGCAAGGATGGTCCACAGTCCTTTCCAGGCCTGAGCGGTGACCCCATAGTTTTTGTCTCAGTTCTGCTCCATCTGGCCAGGTCTGAGAGTTGACCCCATAGTTGTTGTCTCAGTTCTGTTCCATCTGGCCAAGTCTGAGCGGTGACCCCATAGTTTTTGGTCTCAGTTCTGTTCCATCTGGCCAGGCCTGAGCGGTGACCCCATAGTTTTTGTCTCAGTTCTGTTCCATCTGGCCAGATCTGAGCGGTGACCCCATAGTTTTTGTCTCAGTTCTGCCCCATCTGGCCAGGTCTGGCATCTTAGTTCTTTGTGATCCAGCCATTCTTGAAGTACTTCAGGGATCTGAACTCCTGTCCACATAGACATTAATTTATTTGAGGTTTTGGGCGGATTCAGGAGGCCCATTAGTCTCATGTGGAAGACTGCAGTTTGCTTGTGTCTTTGTAGCTGGTGGATTTCTTTTCTCAAACTTATACAATTTCAAGAGTTTGCTCGAAACAGAAAGTGAGCGCCTTCTATACCATTTTAGAAAGAGAGAAGTATATTCAGCAAGTACTTATGAGGCTAAGTAATGAAGTGGTTAACCAAAAAAAAACAATTATGTAGTAACAATTTTAAATTACTTTCAACTGAACATACCTAATTATTAAAACGTTTTAAATATGTATATCTCTATCGTGAACTTTCGCTAAACAATTCTTTGTTATTTGTAATCACGTTGAAATATTCACTACAATGTTACTTCACAATTAACTTTGCAGCACAATAAAGCTCTTACAGTTAATTCATCCATTATACCCCCATCTTCAGACCATTTGTTATTCATGATTGAGAATATCCTTTCAACAGGTGTAGACGTGCCTGGCAGGCTGACAATGTTTTCTATGATTTGGACAAGATTGGGCAGTAAAATGAATAATTGTAACAACGCTGCGTACCAAGCCGTTGTTAAAATCGAGATTTCGTGTTGCTTAATTGCTATTTCCCGAGGCTGCATTTTTGTGTTTAAAAAAAAATTAAAGATCCCGTCACGCCATGCGTGTTAGGTGTTAGGCTTAAACTATTTTATAACCCACGGCACTTAGTGGATGATGTGGTCAGCATCACGCCTTTATTTTCCGGACTGAAAAGGTAACTATTTAAGACTGGGTCGACCCGGTAGCCACTACGGTCTGAATAATCATTTCTGCAATGAGCCCAGGACCACTCATATGGGAAGCCAACGCGCTAACCACTGCGCTACGCGGTTCCCGCATTTTTTGCCTTCGTGTATATTCGGCACTTTTTAAATTGTTGTTATCTCCAAATAATGGGAACAACATGACAAATTGGTCGGGACCGTACATTCAAACCGGGACAGTCCCGGTTAAACTGCGACGTATGGTAAGCCTATTTAAAAGGGGGCCATAGAAATAATACCCCAAACATAGCATCCGAGTGAAACAGCGGATAAGGTGTTCCTGTGGATAGGAACAAGATGATGGAGTATGATTAGATTTCTGGTAGGTAGAAAAAAGACTCCGCAGAACCAAATGCCTAGTCTGAAACACTACAGCGAAGCTATGAGGAGAGACATTATCAGCTACGGTCGGCACAGCTTCTCATGACAGAGTCAGGGACGTCTCCAAGATTCTTCTGGCAAGAAACCACACATCTCCCGCCAGCTGCTACCACCGGCACACGCATTAATCTAAACTACTTCCAAGAATGCGGCCACCTATTTGCAGAGCTGGAATCGCGACCTTGACCGCTAACCGTCGTGACATTAGCTCGGTAGATCAAAGGCTCTCGCTCTATCCTTAAGCACATCCCAGCTAAAAATAAATCATCGTTGTCGACACCTAGCATCCTCTCGCTCGCTCTTGGAGCGAGGACGGTAAGCGGGTCTTCAATAGAGATTGAAGAGCGGGAAAGCCAGTTGATGATATATGCGGTGCTAGATCAGTGGCGTTGCTGTAAAGTGCGAGGACCCTGGTCTCAAATATAGAAAGGACTATTATTTTGTAATTCGATCACACTGGAGAGCAGACAAAATGTATATGTGACATACGAAGCTTTAAAAAACAATTTATTTTATTGGACATGCTGATTGTGAATTTGAACTTAAAAATTGTGAATTATCTAGTTTTCAAGATATGGCATCACGGTGCTGTGCATTTGCATGAACTGCAACGGCCAGTGACCCATAACTGACTGCTAGCGTCCAGGGTCAGCAAAATATAAAATTTCGACACAACGCGTTCCGTTCTCCGGACAACATGTCGCTACTTACAAAGCCCTTTTCACGGTTTGGTAGCTGGAGTTTAAGAACGAAGAAGAAGAAGAAGTAGTAGAAGAAGAAGAAGAAATTCCGGTAATGGAAGGTATGGTGCTGGGCAAGAGAGGCAGAGACAGACCAAAAAGGTGACGACACTAAGATGTCAAGGAATACTTGGGCTGGAGCTGGCTAGAGATTAGGCAAGAGATCGAGTTTTTTTCAGACGCGCTGTGATGGGAGCGACGTTCTGCAAAAGACATGCTGCATGATGATTCATTCATCATTTATATGCGGCTCAGTCTTTGCAGACCATGCGCGTGGCACCCTGTGAATAGCCGCTCAAAGCGCAAGCCTGGGTGCTGAATATGGACTGCTCAAACTGCAGGATCCCACTCTCGGCCTCGCTTGTGTAATCCAAAGGAATGCAAAGCACGACAATATTAACCAGCTCAGCTGCAGGAGCTGCCGGAATGAGTTCGCAATGTTGAAACCATCCGCCTTAGGTGCTACCACTCTGGATTTTCTGTCTGGGTTTACTCCCGTAGCCCTACCCTCTCCCGAGGTTTCCACAATGCTGTGGAGCCGTTGCCCGCAGATGCTAGTAACTCGAGACATCCGATGATACTCTCATCGTCCCAAGTCTAGCCAGCACTCTCTGGGACTTGTAGGTTTAAAATCAGAGTTCCTCCTCTCATAGACGAACTGCTTGAACAGGCTAACGAACTTCGTCTACCCGGGTTTAGAGTCAGAGTTTACCTTCTCTTAGATTGACTGCCAACCAAGTCTAATGAGCCCAATCTGCCCGCAAAGTTATACCGCCGGGTACTCAGTCGCGCCCCACAGCAAGCTCTGTAAGAAACAGGGCGCCCCTCATGAAGGTGCTGCTAGGGACACAATAATCTAGGAGAGGCTAATGGTATGGAAACTCCTGAACGGCAAGCCGAACAGTGAATCCAGAGGCGATCACTACATCTGGAAAGGAGAGGCTATATCAGACGCTTCACTTTCCTTAAACGAGCTGTCCAGCCCAGACCTCGCTACCCTACTACCCTCCCTACCGCTACGATGATTAAAAACATTCAAAATACACACATTCAGTGGACGGTTGCGGAATTGTTATCAATTGAGATTTGAGTGGGCGGTAAGGAAAATTTACAGTCACGAAAATGATAAATGTGGACACCAGGTATAAAAAGGTCGACGAGCCATGCTCTAAATGATTTCGTCTGAGTATCACCGAAGGGTAGGTATAAGCAAATGTGTACAACTTTTAATATAAATATTTTTTTTAAACTGGCGCGTCTAACACTTCAACGGTCATATTCTACAACCCAAAACAAGATGCAGGGAAGGTGTATACATGTGAGTGACATATTCAATGTTATAAGTTTCCTGGCAGGTGTTGTGCGTTTCAGTGCGGTTGGTTGTCATTACTTTCTGTACGCAGAGAAGCAATCGCTCCGAGAGAGAGAGAAACAATTCCGTTTCTGCCAAACTGGACACGTCGGGATTCGAACCTGATGCGTTTGGATTGTGAAATGCACGTTTCACCCCTAAACCAACCACACTGCTTCACACACATAAGGTAGCATTGTTTACGATCGAATACATAGGTTGTCAAAATTTGCCGTCCAGAGTAATCAGTTACTCTCAAAGCCGATCCAGCTGTAAATGGGTACTTGGCTTGAAAAGCAGCATGACTGCACGGGGGATACTTGGGGGACATGAACAATCTTATCGTCCGCGTGTCACTTTGTGACGAAACTATACGACTGGAATGTAACCACTGGTTGTCTACAGACTCTGCAGAGTCTTCTGAGGAGTCACTGTTGTCGAGAGCTCAGGCACTCGCATTCCAAACGTTGAACAGAAACGGTTAGCGATCGAATTCCGCAGGTTTTTTAAGTGACCCCTGGTCTCAAGGGAGGTGGGACCAGAGTGCTTGCATACTTAATTGCCTCCAGTCGTCTTGACTAATGTCTTGCCACTGGTCCAAATTAGCTCGGGACTAGAGTGTGAGGATAATGACCGGCGCAGTTTCTTCCTCACTTACAATCCAAATTCAGCACAAGTTACATCATCAAGACAAAACTATCTGTTGATATCGCCATCATCGCTTGGGAGGGGGGGGGGGGGGGAGAAGAGAATTTTGGAGCCGCCGCTGGAGCTACGTATTTCGTGCTATGTCGTCGGCACTTTTAGCAATGAAAGTAACTGAGCACAATGGGGGCGCCCAGGTGCAAAGATGTCTGTTGTGTTAATCATTTTGCAATTGCAGTGACTGCCAAGATCCCTCGTGATCACTACGTTCCTGGAGTGTAACTTGTTCCGGGAGGACCCACCTCACTTTCCTGTGCTGCAGTTCTCGTTCGTCGGGCTCCAGGAGAAAATCAGTTATTCACTCTTAGTCCTGTATCATGTATGGGGGGTTATGTTTTTAGAGCTTTCTTTCAAACCGGGGGGGGGGGGGGGGGCTACTCCAAACTGTGAATAGCAGAGTGTGCTTTACTGGGGTACAGTTAGAAGAGGTAATAGAGGCCCTCGAAATGGGGTTGGTTATACAGAAGAATGTGTCGCATTTCGTGGAAAGAGAATCAAACAAATAGCCAAGTCCTGGCGAGCGTAAGCATGGCAAGAGAACTGTTGACAGACATTAACATTAGGCAAGTCACGTATTTTGGTCATTTAAAACGCCACGATACGTTATTGACAACGATACTGGTCCGAGTGGCCCGCTGTGTCCTTTGTGTATGACAATGACAAGAATAGCACCACTGCCACATATAGAGCATGTCAAAAGAGGTGAATAACCGTGAGAGATGGCGTAACACCGACCACGGTTAGGTCGTTTGTTAAAAGCAGCATATATGGCGCCTAACAGGCTGCTGGTCTGCTTTGCTGTGGTGTTTGAGTCTAGTAAGATGGACTCGCACATCGGTTAACCACTCTCTGCAGCACTTGTCCCAACGCAGCAGAGTAATAAGCTGCTCGAACCTAACCCGATTAAGCAGGAAATCCTCGTCCTGGCTACATTCAACTCACCCCAGACCTGAGACCTGCATATGGGCATCTGTCCTTGTAGAAGCACATGTCGACTAAGACTAAGACTGGAGGGTTGAAAGTCGGCGGACAAGATCGGGCAGCGCTGTAAGTCACAATATCAAAAGATGGACCAATGTCAGTCTGGCATACTACAGAACTGTCCCGAATATGATATACAGAGAAAATCTCACTGGCCCATAGAAACAACACTGGAAGAGAAACTTTGTGGACCTGTAAGTGAACTACAAAAGACACTGAAGTTTATACAAGAGACAACATTACAAATATAGACAATATTTTCAAGCGAACGAAAGAAGAAGAAGTCAGTCTGGCAGAGTGTACCGTCAAGACAAGAGGCGAGCCGCGCTGTAAGTCACAACATCAAAAGATGGACTAATGTCAGTCTGGTAGAGTATACCGTCATGACAAGAGACAGGGAATATTGTAGATCCATTGCAGCCAACCCGCGTTGCGGAAATGGCACTTGAATTAAATGGAATTACTTGGGTATGTAATCGTTGGTCGTATGTCATCCCATATCAGATAAAGACGTAGGGAATGCCTTGTTATTTAGCGACTTCGTTACGCTGTGTCCTCGTGGAGAAATGGACTGATAGAATTGCATAGCCTCAGAACAATCAGGTACCATTTTTAAAACACTATTTATTAATAAGCTTGAGATATGTATCCAGAAAAAAGTAACACCTAACATACAGCTACAAGTATTTTAGCTTAAGTTAAGTTGGTTGCTCGTCGCAAGCCATGATGATGACTTTATCAGACGGTTTTGTCTTGATGATGTGAGGAAGAAGCTGCGCTGGTCATCAACCTCACTCTCTAATACCTTGGGCCAGTGGCAAGACGTAAGTCAAGATGACTGGAGGTAACTCAGGATGCAAGAACACTGGTCCAAACAGTTTTTGAGAGCAGGGGTCGATTGAAACTAGCCGAGCTCAAACCCACGCTGTTTCCGTTCATCGCTTTGATAGGCGAGTGCCTTAACGCTCGACCACAGCGACCCCTTATACAACATCATAAAAACACGTGTAGAAGGATCCCGCATATATTATCGTATATTCTGTTCCCCTTCAGATTACATGCGATTACCTTCAGATTAGTGTAGTGGAAGAACACTCGCTGTTCACGGCTAAGGTACGGGATTCAACACCAGCAACCGCCACATATAGAAATATATTCTTAGGCGTGAAATGTTCGTTCACAATCCTAGCTCATCGGTCTGTCCTTCATTCTGATACCGGACGCTGTTGTCAAGTATGCACCGCTCACTCTAGCAGACAAATACCGTGCCGACCGTAGCTGATAATGTCTCTCCTCATAGCTTCGCTGTAGTGTTTCAGACAAGGCATTTGGTTCTGCGGAGTCTTTTCTCTACCTACCAGAAATCTAATCATACTCCATCATCTTGTTTCGATCCACAGGAACACCTGTTTTATTCGCTGTTTCTCTCGGATGCCATATTTGGGGTATTGTTTCTATGACCCCCTTTTAAATAGGCTCACCATACGTCCCAGTTTGACCGGGACTGTCGCGGTTTGAATGTATGGTCCCGACCAATTTGTCATGTTGTTCCCTTTATTTGGAGAGAACACAAATGTTTAAGTGCCAAATATGCACGAAGGCAAAAATTGCGGGAGTCGCGTAGCGCAGTGGTTAGCGCCAAGCACAGATCCATCGGTTTATATGACAGCACCAGAATCCTGGACATTTTTACTTATTACGTGTTTAACCTCAAGGCATGCTCTCCCACTGCACCAGTCTTTGCATTCTCTCATAATCATAGTCAGAGTCATAATCTTCACCCGGTAGTAGTCTGTCATTTTGTCTCCAGTGTGAATCCGTTCTTCCACTTTTATTGAATGTTTCTACTGTGATCACTTGACCAATCGTTCTTTCTGCCTGTGTCCTCCATGATATTCTCTCTCCTGATTCTTGAACCCTTGCCATCTACAATGTCCACGTGCAGTGGACGCCTCTTGTCTGTGACTACTTGCATTTAGACTTTGGCCTGGGCCAGAGCGTATCTAGACTTTACAGAATCAAGTCCAATCATGAATCTCACCTTCATTATTTCTTCTGCTGTTTGTTGTGCAAATTTTGCAAGTGATTATAATATATTTGATTGTACGATGGTTTTCGCTACATTGTTAACAAATTTGTAAGCTTCGAGTTGTCCCTTTGTTTCACATAATAGGATACACAAAGAATCAAAGCGCAAACAGCTCATCGTCGCAACGATGAGAAGAGCATATATACTCAGTCTAACGTGAGGTTCTTCTTCGTTCGTTCTCAATCTCCCTGAAAATGGCTTTGCAAGTAGCAGGATGTAGTCCGGAGAAAGGATTGCGTTGTGTCGTAGTCTTGACTGCCCTTAGCCAGTCTGCCCTTATGCAGCCTGTTATCTTGGACCACCGTGTGGAGGTGTAGAAGGGTCTTGTCAGCTATGGGTCACTGGCCGCTGCTGCTCACCGCCTTGATCTCCAACGAGAGGTTGATGTTGTTGTTTAATGCACACTTATGTGCGCTGGTTGTCGTAGCTTTCCTCACATCCCGAGCGTGCTGACGAAGGTGGACCGGGGTCCTCCAGACGTATGTGCTATGCTTGACTTCATCTGCGTGTCGGATCCCCAGCGAGAGATTGACGTTGGTCAGAACCAAATCACGTGACGTAATAGCTTCTGATTGGTCGTTGGACGCACAAAGCATCCAAACTTTTGCATGTCATCTCCTTCCTCGTACTAATATAGTCCATTGAAAACTTAATAAAAGGCATCACTAATTTTAATTATTGCATTTTTATAACAATTCTTCAGTATGATTTCAACAAATTGGTCTTATACTCTATCTTTAACCCTACATGATAAATTATTGTCCTGCCTGTTATATCGATTCGCTTGCGTGGTGATGGAGAAATCCTGAGGTTAGGTCAGGACCTGTTTGCTTAGTTTAATTAATTAATTAAGGGCAATTGGGACTAGGGTTTAAACATAGCAGGGTTTAAATCTGTAATAGAGGCAAATGGGCAGGAACTTGAGGTGGTGAAACGTTTCAAATATCTGGGATCATTAATCAGTGAAGAGGGTTCGAAGCCAGAGGTAATTGCAAGAATAGCACAAACAACAGCGGAGCTGACTCGGCAGAAACCTATATGGCAAAACAAGCGGCTCGCCCTCGGCATACAAGTTAGACTAATGCGCTCTTTGGTGCTATCAATATTTCTGTATGCCTGCGAGACCTGGACCATTACAACAGATGTCCAGGACAGAATACATGCAATGGAAATTAGGTGCTATAGAAAACTCATAAATGTTACGTATAACGATCGTGTCACGAACGTAGACATCCGTCAGAGAGTTTTAGACGCTATTGGTCCTTTTGAAGATCTGTTCACAGCTATCAAAAGACGAAAGATGGCCTGGTGCGGGCACGTCGCGAGGTCCAACGGAATTACCAACTCGATACTCTATGGTTCCGTACCGGGACAGAGAGGGCGAGGACGTCCAAGGAAGAGATGGGTGGACAACATCACTGAGTGGTCAGGACTTCGTCCCGGTGAGATACGACAGGCGGCGACAGACAGAGAGGGATGGCGTGGGATTTTGGAAGTGTCTTCATGTGTGCCCCAACGACCTGATGGGTTACGGGATGAACTGAACTGGGACTAGGTGTTAGAAAGCATCAGCTGTCACCCCTGCTTAGGCGCCCGAAAATTAGTTTGGCAACAAAGCAACAGCTAATAAACAGTATTTAAATATATATATATATGCCGATTCTGTGCTACCAGTGCCAAATATGGCCTCTGTCCAAGGCGCAGAAATTCGACCTGTGAAATGAAGTTTTTGAGGAAGGTCATCGGTGTTACCAGGAAAGACATAATACGGATCGACGACATTCGAAGTATGGTCGACACTACGTCTTGTGCCGAATGCATTTCCTGGCAGACAATACGTTTATTTGTTCAACTCATGAGAATGCACCCTCATCGTCTACCACTGATGGCTTACAACGCTGGTAGATGTGGTTGCTGATACGAGAGCGGCCGCTGATACGAGAGCGGCTGCGAGGCAGGTGGTTAGATGACATTTTAATGATTGTGCAACGACACGGGTTCACATTGATCTACGCAACGCACTTGGAGCAGGACAAATGACTTAAGCTCCCCACGCCGCTTAAATGCACAAGTAGAAAGAAAACGAACTAATTAATTAATATTCTCCCTCTTTTTTTGTGCGTTAGAAATGTCGTCTGCTATTTATATGGGCCTAACACCATATTTCAGATGGGCCTAACACCATATTTCATATGGGCCTAACACCATATTTCATATGGGCCTAACACCATATTTCATATGGGCCTAATACCATATTTCCCATGGGCCTAACACCATATTTCAGATGGGCCTAACACCATATTTCAGATGGGCCTAACACCATATTTCATATGGGCCTAACACCATATTTCCCATGGGCCTAACACCATATTTCAGATGGGCCTAACACCATATTTCATATGGGCCTAACACCATATTTCCCATGGGCCTAACACCATATTTCAGATGGGCCTAACACCATATTTCAGATGGGCCTAACACCATATTTCATATGGGCCTAACACCATATTTCCCATGGGCCTAACACCATATTTCAGATGCGCCTAACACCATATTTCAGATGGGCCTAACACCATATTTCAGATGGGCCTAACACCATATTTCCTATGGGCCTAACACCATATTTCCCATGGGCCGCATGGCGTGGCGGTATCTTTACTTATATACTAATTCACGATGCTGTGTTCGAACAACCGAAGACAACACTGAAAAGTTTAACATAAAAACATGAGTAAAACAGGGATGTATTTTACCACATCTACTATTTAACAATGCCATAGATTGGATTATGAAACCAGCGTACGAAGAAGAAAAAGAAGAAGGATTATGAAACACTATGCCCATGAAAAGCATTTAGGCATAGAATGGACAGATAACACAACCTTAGAAGATGTTGATGTTGTAGACGACCTAACGCTACTAAGTACCACTAATGAAGAAACACAAGAAAATAAAGATAGACTCAGCCAATGGACAGAACAGATAGGACTTCAAGTAAACGTCTCAAAGACGAAAAGTATGGCTTCCACAACCACATCGGTTAATATCAAGCTACAGGGGAAATCTCTACAAAATGTCCAACACTACACATACCTCGGGAGCAAAATGACACAAGATGGAGATGCCACAAAAGAAATGTAAACAATAATTACTTAGACTCATGCTCCGTTAACCAGTTCACCAACATCTGGAAGTCAATGACACTGAGCAAACATACCAAGCTCAGACTATTCAACTCAATCGTAAAATCAGTCATGACATATGGATGGGAAAGCTGGAAGACAACAAAAGTGCTGAAAAACTAATTAAACATCTTTGGAAAAAAATGTTAAAGAAAATGTATGAATATACTCTGGGACCAGTTCATAATTAATGACTCGATAAGAACAAAGATAAACCAAATATATGTGTCAACCTTCATCCGGAAAAAAACCAAGGACATAAATCGGACATGTCCTTAGAATGAATAACAACCGTCTTCCATTGCAAGCACTCGAATGGACGCCAAGGGGCGTTCGGAAAAGAGGGACCCAAGAAGAAGAAGAACAATCATCCGAGAGGGCTCGCCTATGGGCCTCAGCCCCCATACAAGATCGTAAAACAGCGACGTCACACCGTTCCAACTGGAGAGCATTTGTTTCTGCCTTATGCGCCGTATTTAACGCGCAAAGAACATAGATAGATAGATAGATAGACAGACCGACATATAGATAGATGGATGGGGATGGATGGATAGATAGATAGATAGATAGATAGATAGATAGATAGATAGATAGATAGATAGATAGATAGATAGATAGATAGATAGATAGATAGATAGATAGATAGATAGATAGATAGATAGATAGATAGAGCGTCATAAGCACATGCGATCGCGGAGTAATACATTGTGGTTTGCTTTAACCCAATTCAATCTATAGTTGGACAGAGTATAGCAGATGAGCGCCTGGGGCAAGATAACACTCGAGCCGTTGGTACCAAACTGTGTTTCATCAAGTCTTATCGACACGTTATTTTCTTGACCTGTTTCAGAGTTCATCCACCTGGTACTATCTCTTATTTTCTACTTTTTATTTTTACATCCATCGTTTTTTCTTTCATCAACCCTCCACCGTCTCATTTCCTTAATGAGCCCATACCTCCCTAAGCCAAATCACCGGTGCTTACAGTACTACATTCGCCTTCCGGTTCCGGGGTGAGTCAGACGTTTGAGAGCGTAGTCAAGGTAAAGTCAAGCACGTGACCCTAGGTGAGCCAAGGACTTAGATGGACTACTGTAAACCTTATCTTATTCTCATCACCATTAAACCTGCGTAGGAAATATACATTAACACTCGGCGGGAATGAGATACCTGAACTTAGATATGCAGACACTGCCTAAGATGAATGTGTCGGACCGAAATTAGAGGATATCGCAGTGAAGCTGTAAACTAACAACACTGCGCATTCCATTCTCCGGACTACATCCTGCTACTTGCAAAGCCCTGTTAAGGGCTTGTTAACGGTAGATTGAGAATAAACGCAGACGAAGAAGAAGCAGAAGAAGAAGAGGATATGCAGATGACGCAGGTGTTCTATGAAAGAACTTACTTTACTTTAAGTTAAAGAGCGTTGTGCGGGTGGAACGGATGATCCTGTCTGTAAAATAACACAGCGAACACCAAAATATATACCTGAATATAAGTAGAATCAAAATAATGAGCACAGACAAGACAAAGTCCAAACCTAAAATTATTCTAGAACAACAGGAGATAAAGAAAGTTACAAGTTTTAAAAGTACCTAGGCTCAATTGTAGGCAACAATGATGATTGCCCGAAGGGAAGTCACACGGAGAATGAAACTCTTCTCGATAGAGCTCAACTCAGAAACGGGCTGTACTCCCGAGCACACCGCACTGCTCCACCGTGGAGCCAAGGGGTTCTAACCATATAGGGTGAGCTATGAGCTGTTTTCATAATCGCCAAGAAGTAAAAGTGCACATGCGTGCAGAATGTTTACCGTAGAGCCCAGATTGGGTAGGGGTGAGCGCTGAGGCAGTTGTCAAAGCTGTTAGCGCCAACTTGAGTGGTTTCCCCAGTGCTTTTGTG
>JAVGWX010000293.1:0-47885 GCA_036924085.1 Ariolimax columbianus | reverse complement strand
CCTGGACATCACCGCACTGGTTTGCTAGGTTTGGGCATATCATGGACATCACCGCATTGGTGTCCTAGGTTTGGGCATGTCATGGACATCACCGCATTGGTGTGCTAGGTTTGGGCATGTCCTAGACATCACCGCATTGGTGTGCTAGGTTTTGGCATGTCCTGGACATCACCGCATTGGTGTGGTAGGTTTGGGCATGTCATGGTCCTGGAAATCACCGCACTTGTGTGCTAGGTTTGGGCATGTCATGGTGATGGACATCACCGCATTGGTGTGATAGGTTTGAGCATGTCATGGTGCTGGACATCACCGCATTGGTGTCCTAGGTTTGGGCATGTCATTGTGCTGGATATCACCGCATTAGTGTGCTAGATTTGGGCATGTCCTGGACATCACCGCACTGGTGTGCTAGGTTTGGGCGTATCATGGACATCACTGCACTGGTGTGCTAGGTTTGGGCATGTCCTGGACATCACCGCACTGGTGTGCTAGGTGTGGGTATGTCCTAGACATCACCGCATTGGTGTGCTAGGTTTTGGCATGTCCTGGACATCACCGCATTGGTGTGCTAGGTTTGGGCATGTTATGGTCCTGGACATCACCGCACTGGTTTGCTAGGTTTGGGCATATCATGGACATCACCGCATTGGTGTCCTAGTTTGGGCATGTCATGGACATCACCGCATTGGTGTGCTAGGTTTGGGCATGTCCTAGACATCACCGCATTTGTGTGCTAGGTTTTGGCATGTCCTGGACATCACCGCATTGGTGTGGTAGGTTTGGGCATGTCATGGTCCTGGAAATCACCGCACTTGTGTGCTAGGTTTGGGCATGTCATGGTGATGGACATCACCGCATTGGTGTAATAGGTTTGGGCATGTCATGGTGCTGGACATCACCGCATTGGTGTCCTAGGTTTTGGCATGTCATTGTGCTGGATATCACCGCATTAGTGTGCTAGGTTTGGGCATGTCCTGGACATCAACGCATTGGTGTGCTAGGTTTGGGCATGTCATAGTGCTGGACATCACCGCATTTGTGTGCTAGGTTTGGGCATGTCCTGGACATCACCGCATTGGTGTGCTAGGTTTGGGCATGTCCTGGACATCACCGCATTGGTGTGCTAGGTTTGGGCATGTCCTAGACATCACTGCATTTGTGTGCTAGGTTTGGGCATGTCATGGTGCTGGACATCACCGCATTGGTGTGCTAGGTTTGGGCATGTCATTGTGCTGGACATCACCGCATTGGTGTGCTAGGTTTGGGCATGTAATGGTGCTGGACATCACCGCATTGGTGTGCTAGGTTTGGGCATGTCCTGGACATCACCGCATTGGTGTGCTAGGTTTGGGCATGTCATGGACATCACCGCATTGGTGTCCTAGATTTGGGCATGTCCTGGACATCACTGCATTGGTGTGCTAGGTTTGGGCATGTCATGGTCCTGGACATCACCGAATTGGTGTGCTAGGTTTGGGCATGTCATGGACATCACCGCATTGGTGTGCTAGGTTTGGGCATGTCATGATGATGGACATCACCGCATTGGTGTGCTAGGTTTGGGCATGTCATGGTGATGGACATCACCGCATTGGTGTGCTAGGTTTAGGCATGTCCTAGACATCACCGCATTGGTGTGCTAGGTTTGGGCATGTCATGGTCCTGGACATCACCGCATTGGTGTGCTAGGTGTGGGCATATCATGGACATCACCGCATTGGTGTCCTAGGTTTGGGCATGTCATGGACATCACCGCATTGGTGTGGTAGGTTTGGGCATGTCCTGGACATCACCGCAATGGTGTGCTAGGTTTGTGCACATCATGGACATCACCGCACTGGTGTGCTAGGTTTGGGCGTATCATGGACATCACTGCACTGGTGTGCTAGGTTTGGGCATTTCCTGGACATCACCGCATTGGTGTGCTAGGTTTGTGCATGTCATGGACATCACCGCATTGGTGTGCTAGGTTTGGGCATGTCCTAGACATCACCGCATTGGTGTGCTAGGTTTTGGCATGTCCTAGACATCACCGCATTGGTGTGCTAGGTTTGGGCATGTCATGGTCCTGGACATCACCGCATTGGTGTGCTAGGTTTGGGCATATCATGGACATCACGGCATTGGTGTGCTAGGTTTTGGCATGTCCTGGACATCACCGCATTGGTGTGCTAGGTTTGGGCATGTTATGGTCCTGGACATCACCGCACTGGTTTGCTAGGTTTGGGCATATCATGGACATCACCGCATTGGTGTCCTAGGTTTGTGCATGTCATGGACATCACCGCATTGGTGTGCTAGGTTTGGGCATGTCCTAGACATCACCGCATTGGTGTGCTAGGTTTTGGCATGTCTTGGACATCACCGCATTGGTGTGGTAGGTTTGGGCATGTCATGGTCCTGGAAATCACAGCACTTGTGTGCTAGGTTTGGGCATGTCCTGGACATCACCGCAATGGTGTGCTAGGTTTGGGCATGTCATGGTGATGGACATCACCGCATTGGTGTGCTAGGTTTGGGCATGTCATGGTGCTGGACATCACCGCATTGGTGTCCTAGGTTTGGGCATGTCATTGTGCTGGACATCACCGCATTGGTGTGCTAGGTTTGGGCATGTCCTGGACATCAACGCATTGGTGTGCTAGGTTTTGGCATGTCATAGTGCTGGACATCACCGCATTTGTGTGCTAGGTTTGGGCATGTCCTGGACATCACCGCATTGGTGTGCTAGGTTTGGGCATGTCCTAGACATCACCGCATTTGTGTGCTAGGTTTGGGCATGTCATGGTGCTGGACATCACCGCATTGGTGTGCTAGGTTTGGGCATGTCATTGTGCTGGACATCACCGCATTGGTGTGCTAGGTTTGGGCATGTAATGGGGCTGGACATCACCGCATTGGTGTGCTAGGTTTGGGCATGTCATTGGATGTTCTTGCTCCTGGACATCACTGCATCGGGTCACGCCATCTCTATCTCATTGGGTCACGCCATCCCTATCTCATCGTTTCACCCCATCCCCATCTGATCGGGTCACGCCATCTCTATCTCATCGTGTCACGCCATCCCTATCTCATCGGGTCACCCCTTCCCCATCTCACCGGGTCACGCCATCCCTATCTCATCGTCACCCCATCCCTATCTCATCGGGTCACGACATCCCTATCTCACCGGGTCACGCCATCCCCATCTCATCGAGTCACCCCAGACCCATCTCTTCGGGTCACCCCAGACCGAAGTCTATTTAAGGTTCCCCATATTGGTTATGGTAGGTGTGTTCCTGGCGCAACCACCTCATCTGTGTCCATGGGTTGTGTTGTTTGTGACGTCATCTCCCGATGCTTTTCTGGACGTCTTTGTAAAGGTTGTGGTTGTGGGAAGCTCCGTCTAGACTTTAGTCTCAACTTCTGCAGTTGGTGTCCGTACATTAGGTGTCTTGGATAGTTGGTCTGTTTGTTTCTCTTTCAACACCTGCTACAACGCTTTGTATAGTCCAGTGTGTGTGTGTGCGTGCGTGCGTTGAAGGTATGTTTATTGAATATGGATGGGTTTTAGACTCCCAATGTGAATCTGATCTGTCTCAGTGATGGCATGCTTAGCGTGTGTGGACCTGTCCAATATTGGTGCGCCCATTCCGTCGGGGAGTATGACAGGGATGGTCCTAGGCTAGATGTGCTCAACAACAATATTGACAACAACAACAACAGACAGGAGAAGGACAGAAAAACTAGAGGAAAAAGGATGATATATAAAATATGATTGTCAGCTCTTGTTGGCCATGTGTTGATTCTGTCTACTTTAGAGGGCGTACACCTGACGTCCGTCATCTCATTGCTATCGGTTCATCGAGCAGCCCAAGGTTCCAGAAATATGTCATTGATCTGGTTATTAGATGCGTGCCGACACGCGCGCGCGCGCTGCACACACACACACACAGCAGATGTACATTTGTATAAATATAGAGTGCGCTCAAGTGCTCTCTTGTTCTTTGGCGATATCTGACCTTCCCTCTCTCTATTCTTATTTTCTCATCTCTTTCATATCTCTCCTCTCTCTCTCTCTCTCTTTCTCTCTCTTCTCTCTCTCCACTCTGCTCCCTCTCTGTTTCTCCATCTACCCACCAATATTCACCGGTCGACTTTAGTTGATGTGTTAGATGACACGCAATGGGACCTTCAGAAGTTGATGTGTTAGATGACACGCAATGGGACCTTCAGAAGTTGATGTGTTAGATGACACGCAATGGGACCTTCAGAAGTTGATGTGTTAGATGACACGCAATGGGACCTTCAGAAGTTAATGTGTTAGATGACACGCAGTGGGACCTTCAGAAGTTGATGTGTTAGATGACACGCAATGGGACCTTCAGAAGTTGATGTGTTAGATGACACGCAGTGGGACCTTCAGAAGTTGATGTGTTCGATGACACGCAATGGGACCTTCAGAAGTTGATGTGTTAGATGACACGCAATGGGACCTTCAGAAGTAGATGTGTTAGATGACACGCAATGGGACCTTCAGAAGTTGATGTGTTAGATGACACGCAATGGGACCTTCAGAAGTTGATGTGTTAGATGACACGCAATGGGACCTTCAGAAGTTGATGTGTTAGATGACACGCAATGGGACCTTCAGAAGTTGATGTGTTAGATGACACGCAATGGGACCTTCAGAAGTTGATGTGTTAGATGACACGCAATGGGACCTTCAGAAGTAGATGTGTTAGATGACACGCAATGGGACCTTCAGAAGTAGATGTGTTAGATGACACGCAGTGGGACCTTCAGAAGTTGATGTGTTAGATGACACGCAGTGGGACCTTCAGAAGTTGATGTGTTAGATGACACGCAGTGGGACCTTCAGAAGTTGATGTGTTAGATGACACGCAATGGGACCTTCAGAAGTAGATGTGTTAGATGACACGCAATGGGACCTTCAGAAGTTGATGTGTTACATGACACGCAATGGGACCTTCAGAAGTTGATGTGTTAGATGACACGCAGTGGAACCTTCAGAAGTTGATGTGTTAGATGACACGCAGTGGAACCTTCAGAAGTAGATGTGTTAGATGACACGCAATGGGACCTTCAGAAGTAGATGTGTTAGATGACACGCAATGGGACCTTCAGAAGTAGATGTGTTAGATGACACGCAATGGGACCTTCAGAAGTAGATGTGTTAGATGACACGCAGTGGGACCTTCAGAAGTTGATGTGTTAGATGACACACAATGGGACCTTCAGAAGTTGATGTGTTAGATGACACGCAATGGGACCTTCAGAAGTAGATGTGTTAGATGACACGCAATGGGACCTTCAGAAGTTGATGTGTTAGATGACACACAATGGGACCTTCAGAAGTTGATGTGTTAGATGACACACAGTGGGACCTTCAGAAGTTGATGTGTTAGATGACACGCAATGGGACCTTCAGAAGTAGATGTGTTAGATGACACGCAATGGGACCTTCAGAGGTTGATGTGTTAGATGACACGCAATGGTACCTTCAGAGGTTGATGTGTTAGATGACACGCAATGGGACCTTTAGAAGTTGATGTCTTAGATGACACGCAGTGGGACCTTCAGAAGTTGATGTGTTAGATGACACGCAGTGGGACCTTCAGAAGTAGATGTGTTAGATGACACGCAGTGGGACCTTCAGAAGTTGATGTGTTAGATGACACGCAATGGGACCTTCAGAAGTTGATGTGTTAGATGACACACAGTGGGACCTTCAGAAGTTGATGTGTTAGATGACACACAGTGGGACCTTCAGAAGTTGATGTGTTAGATGACACGCAATGGGACCTTCAGAAGTTAATGTGTTAGATGACACGCAGTGGGACCTTCAGAAGTTGATGTGTTAGATGACACGCAATGGGACCTTCAGAAGTTGATGTGTTAGATGACACGCAGTGGGACCTTCAGAAGTTGATGTGTTCGATGACACGCAATGGGACCTTCAGAAGTTGATGTGTTAGATGACACGCAATGGGACCTTCAGAAGTAGATGTGTTAGATGACACGCAATGGGACCTTCAGAAGTTGATGTGTTAGATGACACGCAATGGGACCTTCAGAAGTTGATGTGTTAGATGACACGCAATGGGACCTTCAGAAGTTGATGTGTTAGATGACACGCAATGGGACCTTCAGAAGTTGATGTGTTAGATGACACGCAATGGGACCGTCAGAAGTTGATGTGTTAGATGACACGCAATGGGACCTTCAGAAGTAGATGTGTTAGATGACACGCAATGGGACCTTCAGAAGTAGATGTGTTAGATGACACGCAGTGGGACCTTCAGAAGTTGATGTGTTAGATGACACGCAGTGGGACCTTCAGAAGTTGATGTGTTAGATGACACGCAATGGGACCTTCAGAAGTAGATGTGTTAGATGACACGCAATGGGACCTTCAGAAGTTGATGTGTTAGATGACACGCAATGGGACCTTCAGAAGTAGATGTGTTACATGACACGCAATGGGACCTTCAGAAGTTGATGTGTTAGATGACACGCAGTGGAACCTTCAGAAGTAGATGTGTTAGATGACACGCAATGGGACCTTCAGAAGTAGATGTGTTAGATGACACGCAATGGGACCTTCAGAAGTAGATGTGTTAGATGACACGCAATGGGACCTTCAGAAGTAGATGTGTTAGATGACACGCAGTGGGACCTTCAGAAGTTGATGTGTTAGATGACACACAATGGGACCTTCAGAAGTTGATGTGTTAGATGACACGCAATGGGACCTTCAGAAGTAGATGTGTTAGATGACACGCAATGGGACCTTCAGAAGTTGATGTGTTAGATGACACACAATGGGACCTTCAGAAGTTGATGTGTTAGATGACACACAGTGGGACCTTCAGAAGTTGATGTGTTAGATGACACGCAATGGGACCTTCAGAAGTAGATGTGTTAGATGACACGCAATGGGACCTTCAGAGGTTGATGTGTTAGATGACACGCAATGGGACCTTCAGAAGTTGATGTGTTAGATGACACGCAATGGGACCTTTAGAAGTTGATGTCTTAGATGACACGCAGTGGGACCTTCAGAAGTTGATGTGTTAGATGACACGCAGTGGGACCTTCAGAAGTTGATGTGTTAGATGACACGCAGTGGGACCTTCAGAAGTTGATGTGTTAGATGACACGCAATGGGACCTTCAGAAGTTGATGTGTTAGATGACACACAGTGGGACCTTCAGAAGTTGATGTGTTAGATGACACACAGTGGGACCTTCAGAAGTTGATGTGTTAGATGACACGCAATGGGACCTTCAGACGTTGATGTGTTAGATGACATGCAATGGGACCTTCAGAAGTTGATGTGTTAGATGACACGCAATGGGACCTTCAGAAGTTGATGTGTTAGATGACACGCAATGGGACCTTCAGAAGTTGATGTGTTAGATGACACGCAGTGGGACCTTCAGAAGTTGATGTGTTAGATGACACGCAGTGGGACCTTCAGAAGTAGATGTGTTAGATGACACGCAGTGGGACCTTCAGAAGTTGATGTGTTAGATGACACGCAGTGGGAATTTCAGAAGTTGATGTGTTAGATGACACACAGTGGGACCTTCAGAAGTTGATGTGTTAGATGACACGCAATGGGACCTTCAGAAGTTGATGTGTTAGATGACATGCAATGGGACCTTCAGAAGTTGATGTGTTAGATGACACGCAATGGGACCTTCAGAAGTTGATGTGTTAGACGACACGCAATGGGACCTTCAGAAGTTGATGTGTTAGATGACACGCAATGGGACCTTCAGAAGTTGATGTGTTAGATGACACGCAGTGGGACCTTCAGAAGTTGATGTGTTAGATGACACACAGTGGGACCTTCCGAAGTAGATGTGTTAGATGACACGCAATGGGACCTTCAGAAGTTGATGTGTTAGATGACATGCAATGGGACCTTCAGAAGTTGATGTGTTAGATGACACGCAATGGGACCTTCAGAAGTTGATGTGTTAGACGACACGCAATGGGACCTTCAGAAGTTGATGTGTTAGATGACACGCAATGGGACCTTCAGAAGTTGATGTGTTAGATGACACGCAATGGGACCTTCAGAAGTTGATGTGTTAGATGACACGCAATGGGACCTTCAGAAGTTGATGTGTTAGATGACACGCAGTGGAACCTTCAGAAGTTGATGTGGTAGATGACACGCAATGGGACCTTCAGAATTTGATGTGTTAGATGACACGCAATGGGACCTTCAGAAGTTGATGTGTTAGATGACACGCAGTGGGACCTTCAGAAGTTGATGTGTTAGATGACACGCAGTGGGACCTTCAGAAGTTGATGTGTTAGATGACACGCAATGGGACCTTCAGAAGTTGATGTGTTAGATGACACGCAGTGGGACCTTCAGAAGTTGATGTGTTAGATGACAGGCAATGGGACCTTCAGAAATAACATGGCAGTGATGAAGACCTGTTTCACAAGATCATACTTGTTTTGTCTAGTCACCCGGACAGGACCGCGTTCTAAGTTCATACAAAGATGGTACGGAGAGACTGGGATCACCCACGTCCTCTCCTGTGTGGATCACCCACGTCCCCTCCTGTGTGGATCACCCACGTCCCCTCCTGTGTGGATCACCCACGTCCCCTCCTGTGTGGATCACCCACGTCCCCTCCTGTGTGGATCACCCACGTTCCCTCCTGTGTGGATCACCCACGTTCCCTCCTGTGTGGATCACCCACGTCCCCTCCTGTGTGGATCACCCATGACCCCTCCTGTGTGGATCACCCACGTCCCCTCCTGTGTGGATCACCCACGTCCCCTCCTGTGTGGATCACCCACGTTCCCTCCTGTGTGGATCACCCACGTCCCCTCCTGTGTGGATCACCCATGACCCCTCCTGTGTGGATCACCCACGACCCCTCCTGTGTGGATCATCCACGTTCCCTCCTGTGTGGATCACCCACGTCCCCTCCTGTGTGGATCACCCATGACCCCTCCTGTGTGGATCACCCACGACCCCTCCTGTGTGGATCACCCACGTTCCCTCCTGTGTGGATCACCCACGTCCCCTCCTGTGTGGATCACCCATGACCCCTCCTGTGTGGATCACCCACGACCCCTCCTGTGTGGATCACCCACGTCCCCTCCTGTGTGGATCACCCACGACCCCTCCTGTGTGGATCACCCACGTTCCCTCCTGTGTGGATCACCCACGTCCCCTCCTGTGTGGATCACCCATGACCCCTCCTGTGTGGATCACCCACGACCCCTCCTGTGTGGATCATCCACGTTCCCTCCTGTGTGGATCACCCACGACCCCTCCTGTGTGGATCACCCATGACCCCTCCTGTGTGGATCACCCACGACCCCTCCTGTGTGGATCATCCACGTTCCCTCCTGTGTGGATCACCCACGACCCCTCCTGTGTGGATCACCCACGACCCCTCCTGTGTGGATCACCCACGTCCCCTCCTGTGTGGATCACCCACGACCCCTCCTGTGTGGATCACCCACGTTCCCTCCTGTGTGGATCACCCACGTCCCCTCCTGTGTGGATCACCCACGTCCCCTCCTGTGTGGATCACCCACGTCCCCTCCTGTGTGGATCACCCATGACCCCTCCTGTGTGGATCACCCACGTCCCCTCCTGTGTGGATCACCCATGACCCCTCCTGTGTGGATCACCCACGACCCCTCCTGTGTGGATCACCCACGACCCCTCCTGTGTGGATCATCCATGTGGAGTGGTTCTGTGTGGATATCTCACCAATTACTACGCTCCATTATCCCGTCAGTGGAACCCCATTCGCCGTCACCTGATATTGAACTTTATTGTTTTTGACTTCCTGTAGTACTATCTACCTGAGAGTTTGACTTCCTGTAGTACTATCTACCAGAGAGTTTGACTTCCTGTAGTACTATCTACCTGAGAGTTTGACTTCCTGTAGTACTATCTACCAGAGAGTTTGACTTCCTGTAGTACTATCTATCCGAGAGTTTGACTTCCTGTAGTACTATCTGCCAGAGAGTTTGACTTCCTGTAGTACTATCTATCCGAGAGTTTGACTTCCTGTAGTACTATCTACCTGAGAGTTTGACTTCCTGTAGTACTATCTATCCGAGAGTTTGACTTCCTGTAGTACTATCTACGCGAGAGTTTGACTTCCTGTAGTACTATCTACCCGTGAGTTTGACTTCCTGTAGTACTATCTACCTGAGAGTTTGACTTCCTGTAGTACTATCTACGCGAGAGTTTGACTTCCTGTAGTACTATCTACCCGAGAGTTTGACTTCCTGTAGTACTATCTACCCGAGTGTTACCAGGGGAGGTAGTAAGGAAGTAATAGGATTAGTCTAACCACCCAAATATGTCGTAAAAGGCTACTAGAGAGTTGTGCTTGGGGCTAGTAACATACCTCATCACTGCAAGTGTGCGTTTATTCAAGCACCCTGTAAGTGGCCAGTTGTAGTGATGGCACTATACATTGTAAGCAACCACATGCAGACGCTATATCTGTAGGGAGCTTGAGCAAATAGGTTTAGGCGCCAGAAGCCAGAGAAAAAGTGGTTGCCATCATGCTGGGGGGTGCGTTCTGGAAGATCTGCATTCTAAATGAATAAATGTCAGTTTATTGCCAAATGAATACTGACCTATTTCTGCGCTTCCTTATTTCTGTTGTGCACTAGCTGCTGTCGTTAGTCTGACCTTGAAAGTCGCTGGAAAAAGGTAATTACGATGGAATGTGAGGGGGGGGGGGGGGGTATGGAGGCAATTGTTCAAGTAGATACAATACACGTCCTGAACTATTGGTCGTCACTGCCGTACTGTCCATTACTTGACTGTCTCTTCTCTTGTCCGCTAAATACGTTTTCAGAGTGCAGATATATTCTTACCTTGTGATCTTTGTGAGGGACAAACATTCTTTGATTTCAGACTGGCATTTCATTTTGATTCCTTGACACATAGTAGCCAGACACCCTCTCGTCACAACAAACACCCTCCACTTCGCTGGGTCTACGACCATCCTTCTCGCAGTGCCCTCCTTCGGAGACTATTGTGTATCTGTCTCACCCTATCAGTCTCTATAACAATATACATTTCTACAGTCCCCACCCTATCAGTCTCTATAACAATATACATTTCTACAGTCCCCACCCTATCAGTCTCTATAACAATATACATTTCTACAGTCCCCACCCTATCAGTCTCTAAAACAATATACATTTCTACAGTCCCCACCCTATCAGTCTCTATAACAATATACATTTCTACAGTCCCCACCCTATCAGTCTCTAAAACAATATACATTTCTACAGTCCCCACCCTATCAGTCTCTAAAACAATATACATTTCTACAGTCCCCACCCTATCAGTCTCTAAAACAATATACATTTCTACAGTCCCCACCCTATCAGTCTCTAAAACAATATACATTTCTACAGTCCCCACCCTATCAGTCTCTATAACAATATACATTTCTACAGTCCCCACCCTATCACATACATATGATGTTGACCTGCCGGACAGACTCTCACATCCTTGCACCCAGACTGACTCCAACAGCTGCACAATGTACACAATGTACAGCTTATTGGTACCCATCCGTGCTGACGTGAGGGGCTGGGATCCATGACATACCGCACAGTGTATTGGTACCCATCCGTGCTGACATGAGGGGCTGGGATCCATGACATACTGCACAGCCTGTAGGTACCCATCCGTGCTGACGTGAGGGGCTGGGATCCATGACATACTGCACAGCTTATTGGTACCCATCCGTGCTGACGTGAGGGGCTGGGATCCATGACCCATGACATACTGTACAGCCTATTGGAACACATCCATGCTGACGTGAGGGGCTGGGATTCACGAATCGTCCATGTCTGATGGCTTCATCTAACCTGCTGAACGTCTACCCCCTTTCTTAGTCCGTACATACAATACCATTAAACATATATTGATTTATCTGAGCCGCGTTTTGGTATACTGATTATTTGAACTAAACTTTCACACCAAAGGTATACTGGTTATTGAAACCACAGGCCGGGGTCACATAACTTGTATATGAACAGAATCAAATGGACTATGTCGACTGTCTATAGTATCTGTCCATCAGTTGAATATCATGAATGGCATGCACATGAATTAATAGGGAAGACAAGGAAATGGACACATTGTACAAGAAACTACTGCCTGGATTGGTTTGTTACAGCGGTCCCCTAAATGTATTGTTCTCAGCAGCAGTCTCAAATCAGTTTGCACAGAAAGAAGTCAAAGAAACAGCCATTACAGAAAATGATTGTCAGCAGACGATCAAACAATTCATGTCATCAAGGTTAACAGTAGTTAAACAAACAAACATGGTTTCGCTAGTCAAAGTAATCATTTTGTTGCTGGGGACTTCAGCCTTCGTTTCTGCTCTTTTCCTTTTCCCCATTTTGTTATGGTGCATGATTGCTTGCTGGGACGCCATTTTGTTTTCTGGTTTATTTTCAAATACTGTCAAATGTAGATATTCTACTTTGTATGTCCATGTTTGATATATCTTCAGCAGGTTTGTCCTGATGCTACACCATGTTTGAACATGTATTTGTATGATTGTCAGTGTTTGCAGCATGTCCGTTTTCAGTGGTTATGTTTACAACAACATTATTATTATTTCAGGAATGAACAAAATGCATGTTTCAACCATCAGTTATTAGACATGAATAGGTTTCAGTGAAAACCACTAGATCAGACCATGAATAGGTTTCAGTGAAAACCACTAGATCAGACCATGAATAGTTTTCAGTGAAAACCACTAGATCAGAACATAAATAGGTTTCAGTGAAAACCACTAGATCAGACCATGAATAGGTTTCAGTGAAAACCACTAGATCAGAACATGAATAGTTTTCAGTGAAAACCACTAGATCAGAACATAAATAGGTTTCAGTGAAAACCACTAGATCAGACCATGAATAGGTTTTAGTGAAAACCACTAGATCAGACCATGAATAGGTTTCAGTGAAAACCACTAGATCAGACCATGAATAGTTTTCAGTGAAAACCACTAGATGAGAACATAAATAATCATGTGATTACTGATGAGAGAATGTTTAGCTGTTGTAAAACTGTTGACATGTTTGTTCCTTATGAAGCCCATGTTGTTTATCCTAGGAAGTGACCACAAACTATTGTGGTCATACAAGACAAGCTAGCTGTACTTATATATTTCTCTAGTGGACAATGACTCCTCGGGTGTCTTAGATCAACACCTGCACATTTGACTCATCTCATAGGGGGGGGGGGGGGGGGGTGTTCAGTCATTTTAAATGATAATCAAATATTTCATTTAGGTCATTCATAAAGTACGGAATGGTTGAGTGTATCAGTACACAGGAGATTATTGGCACTAGCGTTTGTACATGTTGATGTTTGATCGACAGTCTTTGTCAGGTCCCCTTGTGTCTTCGAACATCACCAAAGTCCTGATTTGTCCTAGCCTTTGGCCACTCTCCTCTGTCATTTACCACAGCTCCCCTTGACCACATCCCCTTGACCACATCCCCTTGACCACATCCCCTTGACCACATCTCCCCTTCACCACATTTCACCTTGATCACATCTCACCTTGACAACATCTTCCTTTGACCACATCTCCCTTTGACCACATCTCTCCTTGAACACACACCCCCTTGACCACATCTCCCTTTGACCACATCTCTCCTTGACCACATCTCCCTTTGACCACATCTCCCCTTGACCACATCTCCCTTTGACCACATCTCTCCTTGACCACATATCCCCTTGACCACATCGCCCTTTGACCACATCACCCTTTGACCACATCTTCCCTTGACCACACCTCCCTTTAACCACATCTCCCATTGACCACATCTTCCCTTGACCACATCTCCCATTGACCACATCTCCCCTTGACCACATCTCCCTTTGACCACATTTCTCCTTGACCACACATCCCTTTGACCACATCTCTCCTTGACCACATTTCTCCTTGACCACACATCCCTTTGACCACATCTCTCCTTGACCACATCTCTCCTTGAACACACGTCCCTTTGATCACATCTCTCTTTGACCACACATCCCCTCGACCACATCTCTCCTTGACCAGATCTCCCCTTGACCACATCTCTCCTTGACCACACCTCCCATTGACCAGATCTCCCCTGACCACACATCCCTTTGACCACATCTCCCCTGGACCACATCTCCCCTTGACCACATCTCCCTTTGACCACATCTCCCCTTAACCACACCTCCCCTTAACCACACCTCCCCTTGACCACATCTCTCCTAGTGACCAGCACCATCAGACTGTTGCAGCTGTCACCCTGATCATCCATTAAGTCTGCCATTGGTGCCTGTCTGTAAGGTCTTGTTGCTTCCACCTGACCATCGCATATTCACATTGACTCTTTAATGTAGTATCTCCACATCTATCCTCCATACCCCCACATCTATCCTCCATACCCCCACATCTATCCTCCATACCCCCACATCTATCCTCCATACCCCCACATCTATCCTCCATACCCCCACATCTATCCTCCATACCCCCACATCTATCCTCCATACCCCCACATCTATCCTCCATACCCCCACATCTATCCTCCATACCCCCACATCTATCCTCCATACCCCCACATCTATCCTCCATACCCCCACATCTATCCTCCATACCCCCACATCTATCCTCCATACCCCCACATCTATCCTCCATACCCCCACATCTATCCTCCATACCCCCACATCTATCCTCCATACCCCCACATCTATCCTCCATACCCCCACATCTATCCTCCATACCCCCACATCTATCCTCCATACCCCCACATCTATCCTCCACACCCCCACATCTATCCTCCACACCCCCACATCTATCCTCCACACCCCCACATCTATCCTCCATACCCCCACATCTATCCTCCATACCCCCACATCTATCCTCCATACCCCCACATCTATCCTCCATACCCCCACATCTATCCTCCATACCCCCACATCTATCCTCCATACCCCCACATCTATCCTCCATACCCCCACATCTATCCTCCATACCCCCACATCTATCCTCCATACCCCCACATCTATCTTCCATACCCCCACATCTATCCTCCATGCGACCAGAACATCACCCTGTCCTTATATTAGTTTACAAAGAGATGATGACCTACTTAATACTGAAGTGTTGTCACGTGACCAAGTTAGGCGTGTCTTACTGTTAGACATCTCTCAGTACACACCTGCCTACATGTGTGACATTGTTTGTGATAAGTTGTCTGAACATGATTTTATGTTTGAGACATGATAGGTAATGTCTGACTGACCTGTTTGAGACATGACATGCAATGACTGACAGACCTGTTTGAGACATGATAGGTAAGGTCTGACTGACCTGTTTGAGACATGACATGCAATGACTGACAGACCTGTTTGAGACATGATAGGTAAGGTCTGACTGACCTGTTTGAGACATGACATGCAATGACTGACAGACCTGTTTGAGACATGATAGGTAAGGTCTGACTGACCTGTTTGAGACATGACATGCAATGACTAATGGACCTGTTTGAGACATGATAGGTAATGTCTGATTGACCTGTTTGAGACATGAGATGCAATGACTGACAGACCTGTTTGAGACATGACATGTAATGTCTGACTGACCTGTTTGAGACATGATAGGTAATGTCTGATTGACCTGTTTGAGACATGACATGCAATGTCTGACTGACCTGTTTGAGACATGACATGTAATGTCTGACTGACCTGTTTGAGACATGATAGGTAATGTCTGACTGACCTGTTTGAGACATGATAGGTAATGTCTGACTGACCTGTTTGAGACATGACATGCAATGACTGACAGACCTGTTTGAGACATGACATGTACACCATGTTGTTTATCTGTTTGTTTCATCCACCGCCAGATCTCTTGATTGACATGTTAGGTGTACTGGCCAGTTACAGCATCACTGTCAAGGAACTGAAGGACATGTTTGCTCTCCTCAAGGCTAGAAAGGCTGTCTGGGTGAGTCAGCCAGGCCACATGGCATCTTGTCAGCCAGGCCACATTTGATAAGGTCCTCATGTCTTCTCTTACCTATCACATATTCAGATGTGCCATCTCTATTGTAGGACATGGGCTGATTACTACATTTGTTATAAACATCTTCTCTCATATTAGTTTGAACGTTGTTGGGGCATCACATTTGATAGGCTGTCTGTGTCTGTCATCAGTATTGCTAGGCTGTCTGTCTGTCCATCACCAGTGTTGCTAGGCTGTCTGTCTGTCCACCACCAGTATTGCTAGGCTGTCTGTCTGTCCATCACCAGTGTTACTAGGCTGTCTGTTTGTCCATCACCAGTGTTGCTAGGCTGTCTGTCTGTTTGTCCGTCACCAGTGTTGCTAGGCTGTCTGTCCATCACCAGTGTTGCTAGGCTTTCTGTATGTCCATCACCAGTGTTGCTAGGCTGTCTGTCTGTATGTCCATCACCAGTGTTGCTAGGCTGTCTGTTTGTCCATCACCAGTGTTGCTAGGCTGTCTGTCCATCACCAGTGTTGCTAGGCTGTCTGTCTGTTTGTCCATCACCAGTGTTGCTAGGCTGTATGTCTGTTTGTCCATCACCAGTGTTGCTAGGCTGTCTGTCTGTTTGTCCATTGACAGTGTTGCTAGGCTGTCTGTCCATCACCAGTGTTACTAGGCTTTCTGTATTTCCATCACCAGTGTTGCTAGGCTGTCTGTCCATCACCAGTGTTGCTAGGCTTTCTGTATGTCCATCACCAGTGTTGCTACGCTGTCTGTCCATCACCAGTGTTGCTACGCTGTCTGTCCATCACCAGTGTTGCCAGGCTGTCTGTCTGTCCATCACCAGTGTTGCTAGTCTGTCCATCACCAGTGTTGCTAGTCTGGCCATCACAAGTGTTGCTAGTCTGTACATCACCAGTGTTGCTAGTCTGTCCATCACCAGTGTTGCTAGTCTGTACATCACCAGTGTTGCTAGGCTGTCTGTTCATCACCAGTGTTGCTAGGCTGTCTGTCTGTTTGTCCATTGACAGTGTTGCTAGGCTGTCTGTCCATCACCAGTGTTACTAGGCTTTCTGTATTTCCATCACCAGTGTTGCTAGGCTGTCTGTCCATCACCAGTGTTGCTAGGCTTTCTGTATGTCCATCACCAGTGTTGCTACGCTGTCTGTCCATCACCAGTGTTGCTACGCTGTCTGTCCATCACCAGTGTTGCCAGGCTGTCTGTCTGTCCATCACCAGTGTTGCTAGTCTGTCCATCACCAGTGTTGCTAGTCTGGCCATCACAAGTGTTGCTAGTCTGTACATCACCAGTGTTGCTAGTCTGTCCATCACCAGTGTTGCTAGGCTGTCTGTCCATCACCAGTGTTGCTAGTCTGTCCATCACCAGTGTTGCTAGGCTGTCTGTCCATCACCAGTGTTGCTAGTCTGTCCATCACCAGTGTTGCTAGGCTGTCTGTCCATCACCAGTGTTGCTAGTCTGTCCATCACCAGTGTTGCTAGTCTGTCCATCACCAGTGTTGCTAGTCTGTCCATCACCAGTGTTGCTAGTCTGTACATCACCAGTGTTGCTAGGCTGTCTGTTCATCACCAGTGTTGCTAGGCTGTCTGTGTCCATCACCAGTGTTGCTAGGCTGTCTGTGTCCATCACCAGTGTTGCTAGGCTGTCTGTGTCCATCACCAGTGTTGCTAGGCTGTCTGTCCATCACCAGTGTTGCTAGGCTGTCTGTCCATCACCAGTGCTGCT
The DNA here is from genome assembly GCA_036924085.1 of Ariolimax columbianus. Classification (NCBI taxonomy): domain Eukaryota; kingdom Metazoa; phylum Mollusca; class Gastropoda; order Stylommatophora; family Arionidae; genus Ariolimax; species Ariolimax columbianus. The sequence goes on along the minus strand of JAVGWX010000293.1, from coordinate 30,115 downwards.
AGTCTGTCTGTCCATCACCAGTGTTGCAAATGTGCAGATAGCGGCTTCCTGTAACAGGGCCGGCTTTAGTGGTGGTGGATCTAGGCATGACATGAAATTAGAAGCATGAACAATCAATCAATCAATCAACCAATGAATGAATGAATCAATCAATGTTCTTGTATTTGTGTACATCTTACGCTGTGGGCTACTTCATACATGACGCGATAGTTGCTCTGCCAGCTAACCCAAAATGATGCACATCAATGTTGATTCATTTCAGCAACGCCATTCCACCAAGCTGATCTCAGTGTTACGTCACATGCCCCAGAGACAAGGGCCTGACGAGTTCTTCAGTTTTCCTGGCAAGAAAGGATCAGTAAGAGTTCTTCTATTTGTACGTGTGTAGACTTCGTCAGTTAGAATATCAGTAGGAGACACATGCCATTGGGGAGGAAGTGTTAGAGACCTTGTCTGTACTAGGTAAGGTCCAGTAGAAGACACATGCCATTGGGGAGGAAGTGTTGGAGACCTTGTCTGTACTATGTCCAGTAGGAGACACATGCCATTGGGGAGGAAGTGTTAGAGACCTTGTCTGTACTAGGTAAGGTCCAGTAGGAGGCACATGCCATTGGGGAGGAAGTGTTAGAGATCTTGTCTGTACTAGGTAAGGTCCAGTAAGAGACACATGCCATTGGGGAGGAAGTGTTAGAGACCTTGTCTATACTAGGTCCAGTAGGAGACACATGCCATTGGGAAGGAAGTGTTAGAGACCTTGTCTGTACTAGGTAAGGTCCAGTAGGAGACACATGCCATTGGGGAGGAAGTGTTAGAGACCTTGTCTGTACTAGGTAAGGTCCAGTAGGAGACACATGCCATTGGGGAGGAAGTGTTAGAGACCTTGTCTGTACTAGGTAAGGTCCAGTAGGAGACACATGCCATTGGGGAGGAAGTGTTAGAGACCTTGTCTGTACTAGGTCCAGTAGGAGACATGCCATTGGGGAGGAAGTGTTGGAGATCTTGTCTACACTACGTAAGGTCCAGTAGGAGACACATGCCATTGGGGAGGAAGTGTTGATCTTGTCTGTACTAGGTAAGGTCCAGTAGGAGACACATGCCATTAGGGGAGAAAGTGTTAGAGACCTTGTCTGTACTAGGTCCAGTAGGAGACACATGCCATTGGGGAGGAAGTGTTAGAGACCTTGTCTGTACTAGGTCCAGTAGGAGACACATGCCATTGGGGAGGAAGTGTTAGAGACCTTGTCTGTACTAGGTAAGGTCCAGTAGGAGACACATGCCATTGGGGAGGAAGTGTTAGAGACCTTGTCTGTACTAGATCCAGTAGGAGACACATGCCATTGGGGAGGAAGTGTTAGAGACCTTGTCTGTACTAGGTCCAGTAGGAGACACATGCCATTAGGGGAGGAAGTGTTAGAGACCTTGTCTGTACTAGGTCCAGTAGGAGACACATGCCATTGGGGAGGAAGTGTTAGAGACCTTGTCTGTACTAGGTCCAGTAGGAGACACATGCCATTAGGGGAGGAAGTGTTAGAGACCTTGTCTGTACTAGGTCCAGTAGGAGACACATGCCATTAGGGGAGGAAGTGTTAGAGACCTTGTCTGTACTAGGTCCAGTAGGAGACACATGCCATTGGGGAGGAAGTGTTAGAGACCTTGTCTGTACTAGGTAAGGTCCAGTAGGAGACACATGCCATTGGGGAGGAAGTGTTAGAGACCTTGTCTGTACTAGATCCAGTAGGAGACACATGCCATTGGGGAGGAAGTGTTAGAGACCTTGTCTGTACTAGGTCCAGTAGGAGACACATGCCATTAGGGGAGGAAGTGTTAGAGACCTTGTCTGTACTAGGTCCAGTAGGAGACACATGCCATTAGGGGAGGAAGTGTTAGAGACCTTGTCTGTACTAGGTAAGGTCCAGTAGGAGGCACATGCCATTGGGGAGGAAGTGTTGGAAATCTTGTCTGTACTAGGTAAGGTCCAGTAGGAGACACATGCCATTGGGGAGGAAGTGTTGGAAATCTTGTCTGTACTAGGTAAGGTCCAGTAGGAGACACATGCCATTGGGGAGGAAGTGTTAGAGACCTTGTCTGTACTAGGTAAGGTCCAGTAGGAGACACATGCCATTGGGGAGGAAGTGTTAGAGACCTTGTCTGTACTAGGTAAGGTCCAGTAGGAGACACATGCCATTGGGGAGGAAGTGTTAGAGACCTTGTCTGTACTAGGTAAGGTCCAGTAGGAGACACATGCCATTAGGGGAGGAAGTGTTAGAGACCTTGTCTGTACTAGATCCAGTAGGAGACACATGCCATTGGGGAGGAAGTGTTAGAGACCTTGTCTGTACTAGGTCCAGTAGGAGACACATGCCATTGTGGAGGAAGTGTTAGAGACCTTGTCTGTACTAGGTAAGGTCCAGTAGGAGACACATGCCATTGGGGAGGAAGTGTTAGAGACCTTGTCTGTACTAGGTCCAGTAGGAGACACATGCCATTAGGGGAGGAAGTGTTAGAGACCTTGTCTGTACTAGATCCAGTAGGAGACACATGCCATTGGGGAGGAAGTGTTAGAGACCTTGTCTGTACTAGGTCCAGTAGGAGACACATGCCATTGGGGAGGAAGTGTTAGAGACCTTGTCTGTACTAGGTCCAGTAGGAGACACATGCCATTGGGGAGGAAGTGTTAGAGACCTTGTCTGTACTAGGTCCAGTAGGAGACACATGCCATTGGGGAGGAAGTGTTAGAGACCTTGTCTGTACTAGGTCCAGTAGGAGACACATGCCATTGTGGAGGAAGTGTTAGAGACCTTGTCTGTACTAGGTAAGGTCCAGTAGGAGACACATGCCATTGGGGAGGAAGTGTTAGAGACCTTGTCTGTACTAGGTCCAGTAGGAGACACATGCCATTAGGGGAGGAAGTGTTAGAGACCTTGTCTGTACTAGATCCAGTAGGAGACACATGCCATTGGGGAGGAAGTGTTAGAGACCTTGTCTGTACTAGGTCCAGTAGGAGACACATGCCATTGGGGAGGAAGTGTTAGAGACCTTGTCTGTACTAGGTCCAGTAGGAGACACATGCCATTGGGGAGGAAGTGTTAGAGACCTTGTCTGTACTAGGTCCAGTAGGAGACACATGCCATTGGGGAGGAAGTGTTAGAGACCTTGTCTGTACTAGGTCCAGTAGGAGACACATGCCATTGGGGAGGAAGTGTTAGAGACCTTGTCTGTACTAGGTCCAGTAGGAGACACATGCCATTGGGGAGGAAGTGTTAGAGACCTTGTATGTACTAGATAAGGTCCAGTAGGAGACACATGCCATTGGGGAGGAAGTGTTAGAGACCTTGTCTGTACTAGGTCCAGTAGGAGACACATGCCATTGGGGAGGAAGTGTTGGAGACCTTGTCTGTACTAGGTCCAGTAGGAGACACATGCCATTGGGGAGGAAGTGTTAGAGACCTTGTATGTACTAGATAAGGTCCAGTAGGAGACACATGCCATTGGGGAGGAAGTGTTGGAGACCTTGTCTGTACTAGGTCCAGTAGGAGACCAGTGAGCAACCTCACTATGTCCCCCTCACCACAACCCAATATCCCAGGCTGTGTTTGGACCATTTCTTCCTCCTTCTTCAGGATAACTCCTGTTGAATCTTGTATTCTTCCTATTCATGTTGAAGTCCTAGCACATCTGATCCTGGAATTCTTTGACCTTGTAAGGACAACATATTTATGTAAAATGGCTACCCTTGTTTTGACCTAGAGAAAGTCTATATTTCCTGATTTCTGCAATAATTTGGACAGAATCTATTTTCTGTGTATCCCTGCAGCATATTGCCTTGCCCCCTATCAAAACATGGCCGTACCAAAATGGATGGACTTTCTCATGCTGGATTAGACTGGATCCTGTGACAGGTGTCAATGTGGAGAGAGAGAAGCCCTATTTGTATTGGTATGCCAAATGTTTGTTTGTTTCCCAGTCTGGGTTTTTAGTACCAAGCTCATGTTACATAAACCATGTTCTGTTTTTTGTTTGACATGTCTTGAGCTGGTGAACCACAATTTAGAAATGTTAGAGGACAAGAATCTCATGTGTATGTCCTTTCATTTGTTGAGGATAATTTAGGGGCATGGATGGAGTGGTGACATATAGCTGTAGCTGTTGCTCTAAAGGAGATGGGGTTGATGAAATTATGTGCAACCAGCCCAGCCAGATGAGGGTCTATGTTAACTTTGGCAAATGTAAATCAACATTAGAGTTGATATTTGATCAGTATAGATTGACCTAGTGATAAGCATCTTACTACAAAACACATACGTCGTATGTTGTGTATATGTGTTCTCCTTCCTCTTGTGTATATGTGCTCACCTTCCTCTTGTGATAAGCATCTTACTACCAAACACATACGTTGTATGTTGTGTATATGTGTTCTCCTTCTTCTCATACACGTACATTGGGGAGAACAAGTTATTCACTCTTATTTTCTCCCATATTTGGGAATTATTTCTAGTTTCCTTGTGAACCTAACCGACTTCTCCAGAGCAGGTGAAAGCTACGGCCAAGAATGAGGAACTTCTATATAAAAAGTCCAAACCTGGGTCTAGATAGTAGTGGAAGCAGGGCGATGTAAGGGTTTACCCCAACGTGTCACTGGCAAATGGAGATATGTCACTGCTGTGGCTGTCATAGCAAGCTGACAAGCAGTTTAATATTGCTAGAATACCATTAGCAGTACTTCATTAGAGTCATCTCAACAGATTACTGGCTGCAAAAGTTCTAGGACTAGATGCACACAGCTCAAATAGCAACATTCAATGTTAGTGGATAAATGGGCTAGTGGATATAAGATCAAATGGGCTAGCAGATATAAGATCAAATGGGCTAGTAGATATAAAATCAAATGGGCTAGCAGATATAAGATCAAATGGGCTAGCAGATATAAGATCAAATGGGCTAGTAGATATAAGATCAAATGGGCTAGTGGATATAAGATCAAATGGGCTAGCAGATATAAGATCAAATGGGCTAGTAGATATAAGATTAAATGGGCTAGTGGATATAAGATCAAATGGGCTAGTAGATATAAGATCAAATGGGCTAGTAGATATAAGATCAAATGGGCTAGTGGATATAAGATCAAATGGGCTAGCAGATATAAGATCAAATGGGCTAGTAGATATAAGATCAAATGGGCTAGTGGATATAAGATCAAATGGACTAATGGATATAAGATCAAATGGGCTAGTGGATATAAGATTAAATGGGCTAGTGGATATAAGATCAAATGGGCTAGTAGATATAAGATCAAATGGGCTAGTGGATATAAGATCAAATGGACTAGTGGATATAAGATCAAATGGGCTAGTGGATATAAGATTAAATGGGCTAGTGGATATATGATCAAATGGGCTAGTATATATAAGATCAAATGGGCTAGTGGATATTCGATCAAATGGGCTAGTAGATATAAGATCAAATGGGCTAGTGGATATACGATCAAATGGGCTAGCAGATATAAGATCAAATGGGCTAGCGGATATAAGATCAAATGGACGGAACATCAAAGAGACCCATGGAAACTATGCTTTAGTGTGGACTCGCTGTTGCTGACTCAAATAAAGGTTGGTGTAGTTTTCTGGTACATACCGAGAATGCGGAGTTCATTGTAGATACAAGATACAAGATACATCAGTGATGGACTAATACAGCCACAAACAGCAGCCAGTGTAGAAACAAGATACATCAGTGATGGACTAATACAGCCACAAACAGCAGCCAGTGTAGAAACAAGATACATCAGTGATGGACTAATACAGCCACAAACAGCAGCCAGTGTAGAAACAAGATACATCAGTGATGGACTAATACAGCCACAAACAGCAGCCAGTGTAGAAACAAGAATGATCCAAAATATTGAAGGCGTGGCCAAGAAAGACATCAAACAGTTTGGTGGAATTGATTGTTGGTCTATCAAACAGTTTGGTGGAATTGATTGTTGGTCTATCAAACAGTTTGGTGGACTTGATTGTTGGTCTATCAAACAGTTTGGTGGACTTGATTGTTGGTCTATCAAACAGTTTGGTGGAATTGATTGTTGGTCTATCAAACAGTTTGGTGGACTTGATTGTTGGTCTATCGAACAGTTTGGTGGACTTGATTGTTGGTCTATCAAACAGTTTGGTGGACTTGATTGTTGGTCTATCGAACAGTTTGGTGGAATTGATTGTTGGTCTATCAAACAGTTTGGTGGACTTGATTGTTGGTCTATCAAACAGTTTGGTGGACTTGATTGTTGGTCTATCAAACAGTTTGGTGGACTTGATTGTTGGTCTATCAAACAGTTTGGTGGACTTGATTGTTGGTCTATCAAACAGTTTAGTGGACTTGATTGTTGGTCTATCAAACAGTTTGGTGGACTTGATTGTTGGTCTATCAAACAGTTTGGTGGACTTGATTGTTGGTCTATCAAACAGTTTAGTGGACTTGATTGTTGGTCTATCAAACAGTTTGGTGGACTTGATTGTTGGTCTATCAAACAGTTTGGTGGACTTGATTGTTGGTCTATCAAACAGTTTGGTGGACTTGATTGTTGGTCTATCAAACAGTTTGGTGGACTTGATTGTTGGTCTATCAAACAGTTTGGTGGACTTGATTGTTGGTCTATCAAACAGTTTGGTGGAATGATTGTTGGTCTATCAAACAGTTTGGTGGACTTGATTGTTGGTCTATTGAACAGTTTGGTGGACTTGATTGTTGGTCTATCGAACAGTTTGGTGGACTTGATTGTTGGTCTATCAAACAGTTTGGTGGACTTGATTGTTGGTCTATCAAACAGTTTAGTGGACTTGATTGTTGGTCTATCAAACAGTTTGGTGGACTTGATTGTTGGTCTATCAAACAGTTTGGTGGACTTGATTGTTGGTCTATCAAACAGTTTGGTGGACTTGATTGTTGGTCTATCAAACAGTTTGGTGGACTTGATTGTTGGTCTATCAAACAGTTTGGTGGACTTGATTGTTGGTCTATCAAACAGTTTGGTGGACTTGATTGTTGGTCTATCAAACAGTTTGGTGGACTTGATTGTTGGTCTATCAAACAGTTTGGTGGACTTGATTGTTGGTCTATCAAACAGTTTGGTGGAATGATTGTTGGTCTATCAAACAGTTTGGTGGAATGATTGTTGGTCTATCAAACAGTTTGGTGGACTTGATTGTTGGTCTATCAAACAGTTTGGTGGACTTGATTGTTGGTCTATCAAACAGTTTGGTGGACTTGATTGTTGGTCTATTGAACAGTTTGGTGGACTTGATTGTTGGTCTATCGAACAGTTTGGTGGACTTGATTGTTGGTCTATCAAACAGTTTGGTGGACTTGATTGTTGGTCTATCAAACAGTTTGGTGGACTTGATTGTTGTGTAACAGATCCAAAATGTAAACACTACTCCTGTTTACAACTTCACTCACATCGTACATGCATAAAAAGACATGTCATTTGATACATATAAACTTTTTGTAATACATACACAATCAATACAAGCAGAAGAAAAACACTGTGGCTGGGCGTTTTTACAACACAACACTTTTACATCGTTTTGCAGTCAAATACACCCAAGTCTGTCCCTGCGGGACCTTTAACTCATCAAAACAGAAACACCTTAAGGAATTCTCCTTACTCATTGAGGTAAACATACCTCGCCCTGTTCCCGTGCCTTCCTCTAAGGACACGAACCTTCATTGTTACACTCGACCAGTTCAGGTCAATTTTCTCAGGCGGTCTCATTTCACGCCTGGCCGACGATTCACTTCATACTAACTCCTGTGAGGCCACGAATTTACGTGGGTTATCCTCAGGCTAGTTATCACTGTCTTTCTTGACAGCTATCCCCTCTCAAAGAAAACAGCAAAATTCTTTATGTTTCCCACAAAAACGATATTTGACAACATATGTCATAGTCAATATTAAAACTTCTGATCAATATAGTCTTCTCTGCAAAGACTCCACATACATGTGATTCTGGAACTCGTGGTGACTTGTGCTTGCGGAGGCCTACAGTCTGGATGAGATATACTGCTCTGTAGATCACCTAAATAACCTGTATCAAATACCTGTAAACATGATGATTCAACAACAACAACAAAAAAACAACAACAAAATAAAGAAAAATTAAATGTATACTATATCGACCATACAACCCACTAAAAATGCAAGTAATACCATTAGTCAAAATCCAAATATCAAAATATTTACACACATAAACATGACCAAGTGCCATCAACTTTCACTCCTGCTCGTGCCCCACAGATGAGCACCTGTTAATGCCCCCTTTATAAGATACTAAACTATGACTAAGTTCTACTAGACTATGTCACTAAACTATGACTAAGTTGTAACTTAATCAGATACTAAACTATGTCACTAAATCAGATACTAAACTATGTCACTAAACTATGACTAAGTTCTAACTTAATCAGATACTAAACTATGTCTGAGTCAAAAGTCAAAAACCGAATCGTCCACCTGTCGAATTACGTCATGCTGTAACCCTACTAGTCCAGGTGCAGTCTTTGTCACGAGGAATCAAAACCGAGTGTTCTGATCTAACTAATTTACCGCTGTTTCCACAAATTCCCCGAATCAAAGCTACCTGGTCAGATTTTGACCGAAACATCACGTCCACGTGTTACCCTGCGTCGCGTAATCATTACCTGGGGCATCCAGCTATCCTGCGTCTCTTGTTCGTTCTGTCCGTTTCTCTGGTCGGAAATGTCCCTTTGATCTCGGTCAGTCTTAGCTTCAGACTGACCGTCCGCTCATTGTCTGGCGTGTACTTCAGACAACGAATTCAAAGGAATTTTTAACATCTGGTCATTCCTCCTTCTCTATACCCTACCCCCTAATTATCCAAATCTCCGTTTCCCAAGGATAACGGTAGATGAAACAAATTTTATGCAAATGCATACATTAACTGGAGTTTCACATGACTTTACTCCACACGACTTTACCTAATTCCATTTCTGATTTCCAGGTTTTTGGCTAGCGTCAGTAAACATTGCATCAACCGTTCCTTATCACTACTGCTTATTTTAACCAGACTATGCGCTGCCCCATCAGCTGTCTCTGATTGTTGCGCGATTTCCTCCTGTAAAACGCCCATCGTCTGGTCTGTTTGTTTCACGGTTGTTTGGTTCGTACCTACCGGTTCTCTGGTAGTGTTTCGTACACTTACATCGTCCGCTACTTCAGCCTTCCGTCCATCTGTATTCACTATTTGTGGGAAAAACTTTTCACACTGTTCGTTTGACTGTTGGCTTATCTCGAACTGAGATCTTTTCATCTTTGATTCGATGACTGGTTCGCTGTCCTGGCTGTGGTTAACCTGTCTTTCCCGTTTCTTCGTTTTCCTTAGAAACTCTGTTCCTCCTTTGTTGGCTGCTGTTGGTGTGTCCGTTTCGCATTCCAACTGTGCGTCATTTCCTCTTCCTTCCTCGGTGGCCGAAGGGTTGTCCCTTCTTTCGGTCTGTTCAACCACTTCTCCCGCATGGCTAGAACCTGGCTTGGGTGGGCACGAAACCATAGCTGGTCCTGCCACCATTCCTCCTCCTCTCCTTTCTTCTTTATCTGACGAATCTCTGACTATTTCCTTGTTCGATTCTTCGTCGACTTTAACTAATGTTCTACCAGGCTTGACCACAAGTTTCTGGTAAACTTGGCTCCTTTCAGCACGCCCGACCATGTTAATCGACGTAATACCCTCTTCCTGAATTCTCGACCTACGCTGTCCAACGATGTAACATTTCATCTGGACCTCTGAGCGAACGTTTGTATTGCGTAACCTGCCCTCCGTCCCTAACTTTTCTGGATACACAAAACCTGTATCTCTTTCTTTCTGTCCATCCGCCTCGTGCTCAAAGTCTCTTTGATAGCTCCTGTCCTGCCTCTCCATCTGTAACCGTGCAAAAGGCCTCTTGTGGGCTAAGAATCTGCCCGATTCAAACTTCTGCCCAACCATTCCTCCTCCCCTCACTTGACTTGGCCTCTCCACCTGGGTCAAACTCCCCTTTTTGCCACCTCTGTCCAGCCGTGTATACACGTCCGTCCTGATATTTCCACCTCTGTCCCTCCACAGATCGGAATGTGGAAGTTGGACGGGCTTCCTACTCACTTTCCTACCACTCTGTCCCCTTCTAAAATACTGGGCCGTGTTTACTTCTGTGATTTCTTGATTTCTTCTCTCCTTCCTAGCTGGTTTGAAAGCTCCGTTTTCAAACTGTTGCAACAGCTGTCGCAGCTTCCATTGGAAGTCGCTTTCCTGTTTTTCCAGCCGAATGACTCTGCCTGTTAGTTCTCTTAGCTGGTTTTGTAGTTGACTTTTGTCCTCCCACTTATCGCTGAATGTAGCTCGTGCCATGAAAGGCTTGTTTTTGACAAACAGTCCTCCTCTTCTCCAGGAACTGTTAATATTCCGAAGAATATTAGGGCATCCGATAGACAAATGTCCAAAAGCTAGACAATGATAACATTGTTTAACATTGTCCAACCTCGACATACTGAATAAACCCGTCTGGCCCACCACAAAAATTTACAAGACTGTCAAGTACGCACAAAGTCTTGTCAATAATACAACAATGGGTGGAAAAAAAACGTCACACTTACCAGTCAGATGATTGGAAAAGCTGTCTATGGTACTAACACTCTAACCACTAGCTACTCCTCTATTCCTAACTACACACACACAAGTTATATTTAACTGCGACACTTGTGTTAAACATGCAAATCAAGATCTATAGCTACACACGCACTATATTTATAAATCTACCACAACTATCCGTGGTCAACAGGCACCAAAATAATAATAACGTGTAACAGATCCCACTGTTTGCCTTGGCCGTGATCTATCTTAGAACATTCTCACACTCATCCACATCATCATGACCATACTCAGTAAATGACATATCACACAGCAGGTGGCATATTTATTATATCATACTCATATCATAGAATGAGTAGAGAAATTACAAACACAATATAATACATATCTTAACTAAACATTATACTAAAACGGGAATTGTAAGCATTAGCTATTGATGGAATTCCCAACTATCTAAAAACCCAGTTCTATTGCCTTACAATTGCATCACACACACATCGCCTTAACTGCGTCTTCAACACACCTTATCAGATACTCTTCCTCACTGAAATCCCCTGAGGCGGGCGATCTCGACATAACTCGTTCACAATGTGTCCTTGCTTACAAACACACTTTCACATTATCTATTAATGCAAAACTCATTCACCTATTTGAGCGATCCTGTTCTATCACCAAACATTCGTCCAACCGTCAATCAATCGCTCCTCTATCTAAGTCGGTGAGTTAAACATACTATCCACATTCAGTCTCTCTCTCTCCCATACAGCCTCTCTCTATCTAGCCTCTCCATCTCTCATCCAGCCCCCGAGCTAAACTTTGTCTCGAGTTATATATCCTCAAGCAAGGCCAGAGCTTGACCAATCGATCTCAGGTATGGTCATCTTCAATTCCAATTGGAACGAAACACTTTGCACACCTGTCACTCATTCTCTCGCAGCAAGCCCCGTTGCCAATTTCGTCTGTCAATCAATCTCCCCCTACCAAAATCGGAAGGCCAGTGGTCAGTTTCTACCTGTCCACATTCCTTAACCCAACTCTGTTCTCCTTTGCTGAGACAGTGAGTGACCTTGACATGCATTCATGTAGCTTTAAGCTTTAACATGTTCAGGCATCCTAAACTCCCCTTGCTCCGGCGGGAACTGTTACAGTTGGTCTATCAAACAGTTTAGTGGATTTGATTGTTGGTCTATCAAACAGTTTGGTGGACTTGATTGTTGGTCTATCAAACAGTTTGGTGGACTTGATTGTTGGTCTATCAAACAGTTTGGTGGACTTGATTGTTGGTCTATCAAACAGTTTGGTGGACTTGATTGTTGGTCTATCAAACAGTTTGGTGGACTTGATTGTTGGTCTATCAAACAGTTTGGTGGACTTGATTGTTGGTCTATCAAACAGTTTGGTGGACTTGATTGTTGGTCTATCAAACAGTTTGGTGGAATGATTGTTGGTCTATCAAACAGTTTGGTGGACTTGATTGTTGGTCTATTGAACAGTTTGGTGGACTTGATTGTTGGTCTATCGAACAGTTTGGTGGACTTGATTGTTGGTCTATCAAACAGTTTGGTGGACTTGATTGTTGGTCTATCAAACAGTTTAGTGGACTTGATTGTTGGTCTATCAAACAGTTTGGTGGACTTGATTGTTGGTCTATCAAACAGTTTGGTGGACTTGATTGTTGGTCTATCAAACAGTTTGGTGGACTTGATTGTTGGTCTATCAAACAGTTTGGTGGACTTGATTGTTGGTCTATCAAACAGTTTGGTGGACTTGATTGTTGGTCTATCAAACAGTTTGGTGGACTTGATTGTTGGTCTATTGAACAGTTTGGTGGACTTGATTGTTGGTCTATCGAACAGTTTGGTGGACTTGATTGTTGGTCTATCAAACAGTTTGGTGGACTTGATTGTTGGTCTATCAAACAGTTTGGTGGACTTGATTGTTGTGTAACAGATCCAAAATGTAAACACTACTCCTGTTTACAACTTCACTCACATCGTACATGCATAAAAAGACATGTCATTTGATACATATAAACTTTTTGTAATACATACACAATCAATACAAGCAGAAGAAAAACACTGTGGCTGGGCGTTTTTACAACACAACACTTTTACATCGTTTTGCAGTCAAATACACCCAAGTCTGTCCCTGCGGGACCTTTAACTCATCAAAACAGAAACACCTTAAGGAATTCTCCTTACTCATTGAGGTAAACATACCTCGCCCTGTTCCCGTGCCTTCCTCTAAGGACACGAACCTTCATTGTTACACTCGACCAGTTCAGGTCAATTTTCTCAGGCGGTCTCATTTCACGCCTGGCCGACGATTCACTTCATACTAACTCCTGTGAGGCCACGAATTTACGTGGGTTATCCTCAGGCTAGTTATCACTGTCTTTCTTGACAGCTATCCCCTCTCAAAGAAAACAGCAAAATTCTTTATGTTTCCCACAAAAACGATATTTGACAACATATGTCATAGTCAATATTAAAACTTCTGATCAATATAGTCTTCTCTGCAAAGACTCCACATACATGTGATTCTGGAACTCGTGGTGACTTGTGCTTGCGGAGGCCTACAGTCTGGATGAGATATACTGCTCTGTAGATCACCTAAATAACCTGTATCAAATACCTGTAAACATGATGATTCAACAACAACAACAAAAAAACAACAACAAAATAAAGAAAAATTAAATGTATACTATATCGACCATACAACCCACTAAAAATGCAAGTAATACCATTAGTCAAAATCCAAATATCAAAATATTTACACACATAAACATGACCAAGTGCCATCAACTTTCACTCCTGCTCGTGCCCCACAGATGAGCACCTGTTAATGCCCCCTTTATAAGATACTAAACTATGACTAAGTTCTACTAGACTATGTCACTAAACTATGACTAAGTTGTAACTTAATCAGATACTAAACTATGTCACTAAATCAGATACTAAACTATGTCACTAAACTATGACTAAGTTCTAACTTAATCAGATACTAAACTATGTCTGAGTCAAAAGTCAAAAACCGAATCGTCCACCTGTCGAATTACGTCATGCTGTAACCCTACTAGTCCAGGTGCAGTCTTTGTCACGAGGAATCAAAACCGAGTGTTCTGATCTAACTAATTTACCGCTGTTTCCACAAATTCCCCGAATCAAAGCTACCTGGTCAGATTTTGACCGAAACATCACGTCCACGTGTTACCCTGCGTCGCGTAATCATTACCTGGGGCATCCAGCTATCCTGCGTCTCTTGTTCGTTCTGTCCGTTTCTCTGGTCGGAAATGTCCCTTTGATCTCGGTCAGTCTTAGCTTCAGACTGACCGTCCGCTCATTGTCTGGCGTGTACTTCAGACAACGAATTCAAAGGAATTTTTAACATCTGGTCATTCCTCCTTCTCTATACCCTACCCCCTAATTATCCAAATCTCCGTTTCCCAAGGATAACGGTAGATGAAACAAATTTTATGCAAATGCATACATTAACTGGAGTTTCACATGACTTTACTCCACACGACTTTACCTAATTCCATTTCTGATTTCCAGGTTTTTGGCTAGCGTCAGTAAACATTGCATCAACCGTTCCTTATCACTACTGCTTATTTTAACCAGACTATGCGTTGCCCCATCAGCTGTCTCTGATTGTTGCGCGATTTCCTCCTGTAAAACGCCCATCGTCTGGTCTGTTTGTTTCACGGTTGTTTGGTTCGTACCTACCGGTTCTCTGGTAGTGTTTCGTACACTTACATCGTCCGCTACTTCAGCCTTCCGTCCATCTGTATTCACTATTTGTGGGAAAAACTTTTCACACTGTTCGTTTGACTGTTGGCTTATCTCGAACTGAGATCTTTTCATCTTTGATTCGATGACTGGTTCGCTGTCCTGGCTGTGGTTAACCTGTCTTTCCCGTTTCTTCGTTTTCCTTAGAAACTCTGTTCCTCCTTTGTTGGCTGCTGTTGGTGTGTCCGTTTCGCATTCCAACTGTGCGTCATTTCCTCTTCCTTCCTCGGTGGCCGAAGGGTTGTCCCTTCTTTCGGTCTGTTCAACCACTTCTCCCGCATGGCTAGAACCTGGCTTGGGTGGGCACGAAACCATAGCTGGTCCTGCCACCATTCCTCCTCCTCTCCTTTCTTCTTTATCTGACGAATCTCTGACTATTTCCTTGTTCGATTCTTCGTCGACTTTAACTAATGTTCTACCAGGCTTGACCACAAGTTTCTGGTAAACTTGGCTCCTTTCAGCACGCCCGACCATGTTAATCGACGTAATACCCTCTTCCTGAATTCTCGACCTACGCTGTCCAACGATGTAACATTTCATCTGGACCTCTGAGCGAACGTTTGTATTGCGTAACCTGCCCTCCGTCCCTAACTTTTCTGGATACACAAAACCTGTATCTCTTTCTTTCTGTCCATCCGCCTCGTGCTCAAAGTCTCTTTGATAGCTCCTGTCCTGCCTCTCCATCTGTAACCGTGCAAAAGGCCTCTTGTGGGCTAAGAATCTGCCCGATTCAAACTTCTGCCCAACCATTCCTCCTCCCCTCACTTGACTTGGCCTCTCCACCTGGGTCAAACTCCCCTTTTTGCCACCTCTGTCCAGCCGTGTATACACGTCCGTCCTGATATTTCCACCTCTGTCCCTCCACAGATCGGAATGTGGAAGTTGGACGGGCTTCCTACTCACTTTCCTACCACTCTGTCCCCTTCTAAAATACTGGGCCGTGTTTACTTCTGTGATTTCTTGATTTCTTCTCTCCTTCCTAGCTGGTTTGAAAGCTCCGTTTTCAAACTGTTGCAACAGCTGTCGCAGCTTCCATTGGAGGTCGCTTTCCTGTTTTTCCAGCCGAATGACTCTGCCTGTTAGTTCTCTTAGCTGGTTTTGTAGTTGACTTTTGTCCTCCCACTTATCGCTGAATGTAGCTCGTGCCATGAAAGGCTTGTTTTTGACAAACAGTCCTCCTCTTCTCCAGGAACTGTTAATATTCCGAAGAATATTAGGGCATCCGATAGACAAATGTCCAAAAGCTAGACAATGATAACATTGTTTAACATTGTCCAACCTCGACATACTGAATAAACCCGTCTGGCCCACCACAAAAATTTACAAGACTGTCAAGTACGCACAAAGTCTTGTCAATAATACAACAATGGGTGGAAAAAAAACGTCACACTTACCAGTCAGATGATTGGAAAAGCTGTCTATGGTACTAACACTCTAACCACTAGCTACTCCTCTATTCCTAACTACACACACACAAGTTATATTTAACTGCGACACTTGTGTTAAACATGCAAATCAAGATCTATAGCTACACACGCACTATATTTATAAATCTACCACAACTATCCGTGGTCAACAGGCACCAAAATAATAATAACGTGTAACAGATCCCACTGTTTGCCTTGGCCGTGATCTATCTTAGAACATTCTCACACTCATCCACATCATCATGACCATACTCAGTAAATGACATATCACACAGCAGGTGGCATATTTATTATATCATACTCATATCATAGAATGAGTAGAGAAATTACAAACACAATATAATACATATCTTAACTAAACATTATACTAAAACGGGAATTGTAAGCATTAGCTATTGATGGAATTCCCAACTATCTAAAAACCCAGTTCTATTGCCTTACAATTGCATCACACACACATCGCCTTAACTGCGTCTTCAACACACCTTATCAGATACTCTTCCTCACTGAAATCCCCTGAGGCGGGCGATCTCGACATAACTCGTTCACAATGTGTCCTTGCTTACAAACACACTTTCACATTATCTATTAATGCAAAACTCATTCACCTATTTGAGCGATCCTGTTCTATCACCAAACATTCGTCCAACCGTCAATCAATCGCTCCTCTATCTAAGTCGGTGAGTTAAACATACTATCCACATTCAGTCTCTCTCTCTCCCATACAGCCTCTCTCTATCTAGCCTCTCCATCTCTCATCCAGCCCCCGAGCTAAACTTTGTCTCGAGTTATATATCCTCAAGCAAGGCCAGAGCTTGACCAATCGATCTCAGGTATGGTCATCTTCAATTCCAATTGGAACGAAACACTTTGCACACCTGTCACTCATTCTCTCGCAGCAAGCCCCGTTGCCAATTTCGTCTGTCAATCAATCTCCCCCTACCAAAATCGGAAGGCCAGTGGTCAGTTTCTACCTGTCCACATTCCTTAACCCAACTCTGTTCTCCTTTGCTGAGACAGTGAGTGACCTTGACATGCATTCATGTAGCTTTAAGCTTTAACATGTTCAGGCATCCTAAACTCCCCTTGCTCCGGCGGGAACTGTTACAGTTGGTCTATCAAACAGTTTAGTGGATTTGATTGTTGGTCTATCAAACAGTTTGGTGGACTTGATTGTTGGTCTATCAAACAGTTTGGTGGACTTGATTGTTGGTCTATCAAACAGTTTGGTGGACTTGATTGTTGGTCTATCAAACAGTTTGGTGGACTTGATTGTTGGTCTATCAAACAGTTTGGTGGACTTGATTGTTGGTCTATCAAACAGTTTGGTGGACTTGATTGTTGGTCTATCAAACAGTTTGGTGGACTTGATTGTTGGTCTATCAAACAGTTTGGTGGAATGATTGTTGGTCTATCAAACAGTTTGGTGGACTTGATTGTTGGTCTATTGAACAGTTTGGTGGACTTGATTGTTGGTCTATCGAACAGTTTGGTGGACTTGATTGTTGGTCTATCAAACAGTTTGGTGGACTTGATTGTTGGTCTATCAAACAGTTTAGTGGACTTGATTGTTGGTCTATCAAACAGTTTGGTGGACTTGATTGTTGGTCTATCAAACAGTTTGGTGGACTTGATTGTTGGTCTATCAAACAGTTTGGTGGACTTGATTGTTGGTCTATCAAACAGTTTGGTGGACTTGATTGTTGGTCTATCAAACAGTTTGGTGGACTTGATTGTTGGTCTATCAAACAGTTTGGTGGACTTGATTGTTGGTCTATCAAACAGTTTGGTGGACTTGATTGTTGGTCTATCAAACAGTTTGGTGGACTTGATTGTTGGTCTATCAAACAGTTTGGTGGAATGATTGTTGGTCTATCAAACAGTTTGGTGGACTTGATTGTTGGTCTATTGAACAGTTTGGTGGACTTGATTGTTGGTCTATCGAACAGTTTGGTGGACTTGATTGTTGGTCTATCAAACAGTTTGGTGGACTTGATTGTTGGTCTATCAAACAGTTTGGTGGACTTGATTGTTGGTCTATCAAACAGTTTAGTGGATTTGATTGTTGGTCTATCAAACTACAAGATGTTCAAGGTATTTATTTTGGCTGTAAAGAGAATGTATTTTATGGATTACACACAAGTAGTGGTTGTATGTCTGTGTATCTCTTTTTTAGTAGTGGTTGTATGTCTGTGTATCTCTTCTTTAGTAGTGGTTGTATGTCTGTGTATCTCTTCTTTAGTAGTGGTTGTATGTCTGTGTATCGCTTCTTTAGTAGTGGTTCTATGTCTGTGTATCTCTTCTTTAGTAGTGGTTGTATGTCTGTGTATCTCTTCTTTAGCAGTGGTTGTGTGTCTGTGTATCTGTTCAGTTTACACATCAGTAATGGTTATATATATCTGTGTATCTGTTCAGTTTACACACCAGTAATGGTTATATATATATGTGTATCTGTTCAGTTTACACACCAGTAATGGTTATATATATCTGTGTATCTGTTCAGTTTACACACCAGTAATGGTTATATATATATGTGTATCTGATCAGTTTACACACCAGTAATGGTTATATATATCTGTGTATCTGTTCAGCTTTCGTACCAGTAAAGGTGTTGGCTACTCGGCTCATTTTGTTGGTGAGTCGCTGGTCATCACATCAATGAAGATCAAGGGCAAAGGATTCCAGCACTGTGTCAAGTACGAGTTTCTGCCCAGACAGGTGAGCAGTCTTGGCTTTGTGGGCTAGTTTTGTGTTTACACCTGAATTGTGTCAGTATCAAGAGGCATGCATGGTCATACATAGCCCACAAAATGACATACATAGCCCACAAAATAAATGACATACATAGCCCACAAACTGACATGCATAGCCCACAAAATGACATACATAGCCCACAAACTGACATGCATAGCCCACAAACTGACATACATAGCCCACAAACTGACATGCATAGCCCACAAACTGACATACATAGCCCACAAACTGACATACATAGCCCACAAAATGACATACATAGCCCACAAACTGACATACATAGCCCACAAACTGACATACATAGCCCACAAACTGACATACATAGCCCACAAACTGACATACATAGCTCACAAACTGAATGAAATGGTAGATTCACACAGACCAATGAGACTGACTTGCTGATGGGTAAGACCATGTTTACTGACCAAGTTGTTGAGTCACTGACTGACCAAGTTGTTGAGTCACTGACTGCAGGACCTTCTCATCACCCTCGTCCTGTTTCTGTTATCAGTTGCGGTTTCTGTGGCACTTTATTGTGTAGGATGAGGTTGTCGGCTGCATGTACAACCCTCCCTAGTCACCTTCTCTCCAACCACACACAATGACAGCAGTGGTCCTATTCTTACCACTCCACCAAGCAAAGCTAGTCCAGAATCCTCATTATGGCTTCTTCTTCTTCATCACCTGGGCTCTCAATCTCCCGCTACCAAGTCCTGAGCAGGGCTTTGCAAGTAGCAGGATGTAGTCCGGAGAACGGAATGCTTTGTGTCGCTAGTTTACAGCTTCACGTCATTGCTAAATCTAGGAACCACCCCAATAAAGCAAGTGATAGCTATTCTCATATAAATCTCATACAAATCTCATGTCTCTTATAAATCTCATATAAATCTCATACAAATCTCATGTCTCTTATAAATGTCATATAAATCTCATATATCACCAGAAATGTATCACCCCCAACATAGTATAGTGTCAGTATTATTGTTTTCCTCCTCCTGAATGTTTTGACTCTCCTGTGAGGATTCCAGATTGAAACTGGCTATTTTACTGTAGACAATGCTGCCCTGCCAGTGCAGACTTTAGATAATGTATTGTTTGCTTGTGTGTACTTTCAGTGGTATATGATAACTGTTGTTCATGTGTATAACCGCTGGAGCAAGTCGGAGATCCGTTGTTATGTGGATGGGCAGCTGACCTCGTCGGGAGACATGACATGGCTAGTATCTACCTCTGATGTAAGTTTCTCTTGTTCAACTCCACGGCTACATATTGAATGAGTAACTAACACATCTCATGTTACTGTCATAAACATCATCTTTTAGAGCCAAACATGACATTATCAGAACAATTTGTTTAGTTCTTTGACTTGTTCATTCTTTTCTTGTTGAAGTTGTGTAAGCCATATTCATTGATAGAAGTTATTGAAGCATTTTTTGATGTGCTTGTTTGCATTGCATTTAATGATACAATTGGTCGAGCAGTTAGAGCTCTTGTCTTTACAGCAATAGGACCAGGTTTGGGATCTGGCAGGGGCATGCTCTAGATTACGCTTCCATAAAAATGGGTACCTGACATTTGGACACATTTAACATTATATTGTATCTGTTCGTCATTATTAGGACATCACATTCTATAAATAGAACTTTAACAGCTGGCTTTGCCTGGGGAATAACAATATCATTGTTAAATCTGACTTTGCGTTTTTGAGAGTTTGGACAAATTAGCAAATCAAATATTTACTTAACTCAGAAAACTTTATGAGAACAACGCTTCACTGAAGTGGGAGCACACATGCTACAAAATTGAAAGCTCGCAGGCAGAGCACTTTGCCAACATGTCCAAACTGGCATGTTGTCCAAGGTCTAAAGTCTGACCATCTCTTTTACTGAAACATAGGGTTTCAAGTATCTAATCTTTGTCCGTCACACCAAATATATACTGTACAGTAAGCCAAAAGAATATGTAAAATATTTTTTTATTTTTTTTTGGCGTTCGCCTTATTTCTCTAATCCCCAAGGCGGTGTGCGTTGCACTGTGGTTTTTATTTTGCGCCTGTCGGCCCAGTGCATCCGACTTCAGCATGCATTTTTATGTCAGGGTCTGCTTCCTTCTGCATTTTCTAAGGGTTTGCTTCCCTGGGGTAACAGCCGGTGCTGTGATGGGGATCGAACCTAGCACCTTCCAGTTGTGAGCCATGCCACTTAACCACTAGGCCATGCCGTCCCCGTTAAATAGTTTAACTTCATTCATGTTAATTAACCCCGAAAGATAACGAGGTGTAGAGCTGAAAACAGTTGTGTTGACTTCGACATTTCAGACAGAATGAGCTGTGAAAATTTCACATTTCTGAAGCTCACAGTTTGAGATTTTTTACAAGACGGACAAACCGATGCATGTAAATTCTGTTTTATAGCTAAGATATCCTCAAACAGAACTAGGAACTGCCAAAATAGCATCAAGTAATACTCACCTTGCCAGAGATGATACACTCACCCTGCCAAAGATGATACACTCACCCTGCCAGAGATGATACACTCACCCTGCCAGAGATGATACACTCACCCTGCCACAGATGTTACACTCACCCTGCCAGAGATGATACACTCACCCTGCCAGAGATGATACACTCACCCTGCCAGAGATGTTACACTCACCCTGCCAGAGATGATACACTCACCCTGCCAGAGATGATACACTCACCCTGCCAGAGATATACACTAATCCTGCCAGAAATTATACACTCACCCTGCCAGAGATGATACACTCACCCTGCCAGAGATGATACACTCACCCTGCCCGAGATGATACACTCACCCTGCCAGAGATGATACACTCACCCTGCCAGAGATGATACACTCACCCTGCCAGAGATGATACACTCACCCTGCCAGAGATGATACACTCACCCTGCCAGAGATGATACACTCACCCTGCCAGAGATGATACACTCACCCAGAGATGATAGAAAGCTCCACCAGTTATAACGGCCCTCAGAAACCACAACAGCACAGAACTGGACAGCCTGACGGAAGTTCTTTTTGAGGTCAGTTACACATTCAGTAGAGCTGCAAGATGAGGAGGAGGAGGAGGCAGCGGAGGAGGCAGATAGACTGGTCATAGAGTGGGAGGAGGCAGATAGACTGGTCATAGAGTGGGAGGAGGCAGATAGACTGGCCATAGAGTGGGAGGAGGCAGATAGACTGGTCATAGAGTGGGAGGAGGCAAATAGACTGGTCATAGAGTGAGAGGAGGCAGATAGACTGGTCATAGAGTGGGAGGAGGCAGATAGACTGGCCATAGAGTGGGAGGAGGCAGATAGACTGGCCATAGAGTGGGAGGAGGCAGGTAGACTGGTCATAGAGTGGGAGGAGGCAAATAGACTGGTCATAGAGTGGGAGGAGGCAAATAGACTGGCCATAGAGTGGGAGGAGGCAGATAGGCTGGCCATAGAGTGGGAGGAGGCAGATAGAATGGCCATAGACTGGGAAGAGGCAGATAGACTGGCAATAGAGTGGTAGGTGGAGGCAGATAGACTGGCCATAGAGTGGGAGGAGGAGACAGATAGACTAGCCATAGAGTGGGAGGAGGCAGATAGACTGGCCATAGAGTGGAAGCAAACCACAAACAGAAGAAAGGGCTACACATAAGAGTGGTAGAAACAATGAAAAAATACAACCTCAGAGGACAGCACACTCATTCAGACTGCCAGCTGGGCACTTCAGACTCTGTCTCCATCTGTTCAGGAAAGTAAAAGAAACTATTTCGGCATATGCTGTTGTAGTGAGAACAGACACACCATGTTTTCCAAGTCTGTCCACTCTCTGAGAGGAGCAGAGTGACGCTCACCACCCTATGCCAAAATTCAACTGAATGGGGGTAAGAGCAGCCTGCCATGGTCTGCTACGCTCGTCAGGGAAATAGATCATCTGAAAGTTAGCGAGGGTAAGGAAGAAGAATAATTGTTCTTGAAATATGTAAGAGAAGGGGTTGTCTGTCTCTTTTGTTGCAGCCATTTGATGAAATATGTAAGAGAAGGGATTGTCTGTCTCTCTTGTTGCAGCCATTTGATGAAATATGTAAGAGAAGGGGTTGTCTGTCTTTCTTGTTGCAGCCATTTGATGAAATATGTAAGAGAAGGGGTTGTCTGTCTCTCTTGTTGCAGCCATTTGATGAAATATGTAAGAGAAGGGGTTGTCTGTCTCTCTTGTTGCAGCCATTTGATGAAATATGTAAGAGAAGGGATTGTCTGTCTCTCTTGTTGCAGCCATTTGATGAAATATGTAAGAGAAGAGGTTGTCTGTCTCTCTTGTTGCAGCCATTTGATGAAATATGTAAGAGAAGGGATTGTCTGTCTCTCTTGTTGCAGCCATTTGATGAAATATGTAAGAGAAGGGATTGTCTGTCTCTCTTGTTGCAGCCATTTGATGAAATATGTAAGAGAAGAGGTTGTCTGTCTCTCTTGTTGCAGCCATTTGATGAAATATGTAAGAGAAGGGATTGTCTGTCTCTCTTGTTGCAGCCATTTGATGAAATATGTAAGAGAAGAGGTTGTCTGTCTCTCTTGTTGCAGCCATTTGATGAAATATGTAAAAGAAGGGATTGTCTGTCTCTCTTGTTGCAGCCATTTGATGAAATATGTAAGAGAAGGGATTGTCTGTCTCTCTTGTTGCAGCCATTTGATGAAATATGTAAGAGAAGAGGTTGTCTGTCTCTCTTGTTGCAGCCATTTGATGAAATATGTAAGAGAAGGGATTGTCTGTCTTTCTTGTTGCAGCCATTTGATGAAATATGTAAGAGAAGGGGTTGTCTGTCTTTCTTGTTGCAGCCATTTGACAAGTGCTTCATTGGCTCCAGTGCTGAGGGAGATGCTGAGGAGATGTTCTGTGGTCAGATGTCCACCATCTACATGTTCAGCGAAGCATTGCTACCCCAGCAGATCAGTGCCATGTACCACCTGGGACCAGGCTACAAGGTCAGACTTTCATTGAACCCCCCAAGCTGTGTGGACCTCCCGCCCTCCCTCCCTCTTCACCCTAGCTACCTCCTCATACTAAACGTAATATTTGACCTGTCTATACCTGACGCTAAAACTTATCGAAACATGAATGTTATGTTTTTTTATGTTGCAGTTTTTTGGTCAACGATTGGGAGTTAATCAAATATTTATTATCATTCCCTATCTGTACCAGTTGACCCATCTGTAAATGGGTACTTGGCTTACTGTTTTGGAAGGAGAATCAGTGAGGAAAGGAACTGACCATTCCACCTGATAAATAAGCTGTACAATGAAGACTCTAACACTTGATCCCTGACAGCAGTGTATAATATAGGACTACCTCTGTTGGTCCGGGCCCCATTAACTGGGGAGAAAAGAATATGTCCACTGCACTCCACTGACTACACATGTTGTTTAAGTCGACTAAGTAGGGTTGTACATGTGGTTGGCAACCTATCATATCGTTGTCACAGAAACCAGCTCTACATGATGATCTGATGGTGGTCTTATGCTTCTACTGGGAGAGCATGGGAAAGATCATTTATTCATCATGATTACACACCCAGCACCACTCACACAGACATATCTGATGTGAGGAACACAACTATCTGGCTCATAGTTCTGTCCTGAATACCTCAATAAATCATGGTCATAGTTTTGTCCTAAAGAAATTATGGTCATAGTTTTGTCCTAAAGAAATGATGGTCAAAGTTTTGTCCTAAAGAAATGATGGTCATAGTTTTGTCCTAAAGAAATGATGGTCATAGTTTTGTCCTAAAGAAATGATGGTCATAGTTTTGTCCTAAAGAAATGATGGTCATAGTTTTGTCCTAAAGAAATGATGGTCATAGTTTTGTCCTAAAGAAATGATGGTCATAGTTTTGTCCTAAAGAAATGATGGTCATAGTTTTTGTCCTAAAGACATGGTGGTCATAGTTTTGTCCTAAAGAAATGGTGGTCATAGTTTTGTCCTAAAGAAATGATGGTCATAGTTTTGTCCTAAAGAAATGAGGGTCATAGTTTTGTCCTAAAGAAATGATGGTCATAGTTTTGTCCTAAAGAAATGATGGTCATAGTTTTGTCCTAAAGAAATGATGGTCATAGTTTTGGTCCTAAAGAAATGATGGTCATAGTTTTGTCCTAAAGAAATGTTGGTCATAGTTTTGTCCTGAATACATCAAGAAATGGTGGTCATAGTTTTGTCCTGAATACCTCAATAAATCATGGTCATAGTTTTGTCCTAAAGAAATGATGGTCATAGTTTTGTCCTAAAGAAATGATGGTCATAGTTTTGTCCTAAAGAAATGATGGTCATAGTTTTGTCCTAAAGAAAAGATGGTCATAGTTTTGTCCTAAAGAAATGATGGTCATAGTTTTGTCCTAAAGAAATGATGGTCATAGTTTTGTCTTAAAGAAATGATGATCATAGTTTTGTCCTAAAGAAATGATGGTCATAGTTTTGTCCTAAAGAAATGATGGTCATAGTTTTTGTCCTAAAGAAATGATGGTCATAGTTTTGTCCTAAAGAAATGATGGTCATAGTTTTGTCCTAAAGAAATGATGGTCGTAGTTTTGTCCTAAAGAAATGATGGTCATAGTTTTGTCCTAAAGAAATGATGGTCATAGTTTTGTCCTAAAGAAATGATGGTCATAGTTTTGTCCTAAAGAAATGGTGGTCATAGTTTTGTCCTAAAGAAATGATGGTCATAGTTTTGTCCTAAAGAAATGATGGTCATAGTTTTGTCTTAAAGAAATGATGGTCATAGTTTTGTCCTAAAGAAATGATGGTCATAGTTTTGTCCTAAAGAAATGATGGTCATAGTTTTGTCCTAAAGAAATGATGGTCATAGTTTTGTCCTAAAGAAATGATGGTCATAGTTTTGTCCTAAAGAAATGATGGTCATAGTTTTGTCCTAAAGAAATGATGGTCATAGTTTTGTCCTAAAGAAATGATGGTCATAGTTTTGGTCCTAAAGAAATGATGGTCATAGTTTTGTCCTAAAGAAATGTTGGTCATAGTTTTGTCCGGAATACATCAAGAAATGGTGGTCATAGTTTTGTCCTGAATACCTCAATAAATCTTGGTCATAGTTTTGTCCTAAAGAAATGATGGTCATAGTTTTGTCCTAAAGAAATGATGGTCATAGATTTGTCTTAAAGAAACGATGGTCATAGTTTTGTCCTAAAGAAATGATGGTCATAGTTTTGTCCTAAAGAAATGATGGTTATAGTTTTTGTCCTAAAGAAATGATGGTCATAGTTTTGTCCTAAAGAAATGATGGTCATAGTTTTGTCCTAAAGAAATGATGGTCATAGTTTTGTCTTAAAGAAACAATGGTCATAGTTTTGTCCTAAAGAAATGATGGTCATAGTTTTGTCCTAAAGAAATGATGGTCATAGTTTTTGTCCTAAAGAAATGATGGTCATAGTTTTGTCCTAAAGAAATGATGGTCATAGTTTTGGTCCTAAAGAAATGATGGTCGTAGTTTTGTCCTAAAGAAATGATGGTCATAGTTTTGTCCTAAAGAAATGATGGTCATAGTTTTGTCCTAAAGAAATGGTGGTCATAGTTTTGTCCTAAAGAAATGATGGTCATAGTTTTGTCCTAAAGAAATGATGGTCATAGTTTTGTCCTAAAGAAATGATGGTCATAGTTTTGTCCTAAAGAAATGATGGTCATAGTTTTGTCCTAAAGAAATGATGGTCATAGTTTTGTCCTAAAGAAATGATGGTCATAGTTTTGTCCTAAAGAAATGATGGTCATAGTTTTGTCCTAAAGAAATGATGGTCATAGTTTTGTCCTAAAGAAATGATGGTCATAATTTTGGTCCTAAAGAAATGATGGTCATAGTTTTGTCCTAAAGAAATGTTGGTCATAGTTTTGTCCTGAATACATCAAGAAATGGTGGTCATAGTTTTGTCCTGAATACCTCAATAAATCATGGTCATAGTTTTGTCCTAAAGAAATGATGGTCATAGTTTTGTCCTAAAGAAATGATGGTCATAGTTTTGTCCTAAAGAAATGATGGTCATAGTTTTGTCCTAAAGAAATGATGGTCATAGTTTTGTCCTAAAGAAATGATGGTCATAGTTTTGTCCTAAAGAAATGATGGTCATAGTTTTTGTCCTAAAGAAATGATGGTCATAGTTTTGTCCTAAAGAAATGATGGTCATAGTTTTGTCCTAAAGAAATGATGGTCGTAGTTTTATCCTAAAGAAATGATGGTCATAGTTTTGTCCTAAAGAAATGATGGTCATAGTTTTTGTCCTAAAGAAATGATGGTCATAGTTTTGTCCTAAAGAAATGGTGGTCATAGTTTTGTCCTAAAGAAATGATGGTCATAGTTTTGTCCTAAAGAAATGATGGTCATAGTTTTGTCCTAAAGAAATGATGGTCATAGTTTTGTCCTAAAGAAATGATGGTCATAGTTTTGTCCTAAAGAAATGATGGTCATAGTTTTGTCCTAAAGAAATGATGGTCATGGTGTTGTCCTAAAGAAATGATGGTCATAGTTTTGTCCTAAAGAAATGATGGTCATAGTTTTGTCCTAAAGAAATGATGGTCATAGTTTTGTCCTGAATACCTCAAGAAATGGTGGTCATAGTTTTGTCCTAAAGAAATGGTGGTCATAGTTTTGTCCTGAAGAAATGGTGGTCATAGTTTTGTCCTGAATACCTCAAGAAATGGTATTCATAATTTTGTCCTGAATACCTCAAGAAATGGTGGTCATAGTTCTGTCCTGAATACCTCAAGAAATGGTGGTCATAATTTTGTCCTGAATACCTCAAGAAATGGTGGTCATAGTTCTGTCCTGAATACCTCAAGAAATGGTGGTCATAGTTTTGTCCTGAATACCTCAAGAAATGGTGGTCATAATATTGTCCTGAATACCTCCCTCCAAGAAGAGTGAGCAAGTTGGCCTTGTACATTGTATCCCTACTTAAGATGTGTTTATAAAATGAGCTCTCTTTGAAAACTTGAGTGAAACTCTTTGATTGTCTTGCCACTGGTTATTAATGACTGTTTTATGTAGTTTTCGTGTACATCCTTCCCAGCCTATTCCAATTTCCAGCCCATCCGTTTCCAAACCCCATTTTTTGTAAGAGCGATCAAACCAATGAATGGTTCCTGTTTGTTTTGTGTAACTGTTCAGCTTTACTTATGCTTGCTGCTGTTGTTGCTTGAAAGAGGATAACATCTCATGATGGGGATTGGAGCATCTCTTGGCAGGGATGGGAGCATCTCATGATGGGGATTGGAGCATCTCTTGGCAGGGATGGGAGCATCTCATGATGGGGATTGGAGCATCTCTTGGCAGGGATGGGAGCATCTCATGATGGGGATTGGAGCATCTCTTGGCAGGGATGGGAGTGTCTCATGATGGGGAGGGTAGCCATAATGTTGTTATTCTCATATCTCATGAGATTGTTGTTATTCTCATATCTCATGAGATTGTTGTTATTCTCATATCTCATGAGATTGTTGTTATTCTCATATCTCATGAGATTGTTGTTATTCTCATATCTCATGAGATTGTTGTTATTCTCATATCTCATGAGATTGTTGTTATTCTCATATCTCATGAGATTGTTGTTATTCTCATATCTCATGAGATTGTTGTTATTCTCATATCTCATGAGATTGTTGTTATTCTCATATCTCATGAGATTGTTGTTATTCTCATATCTCATGAGATTGTTGTTATTCTCATATCTCATGAGATTGTTGTTATTCTCATATCTCATGAGATTGTTGTATGCTTCCATCGTCACATTCATACCTGTCAGGTCAAATTCAGGACAGTATAGAAAACAATGGAGGATCATAGCAGATAGTCATGCAGGGAAGTTCATTTGGCTTTCATTGGCAGATATTATCAGGGAGGAGGAGGAGGGGAGGCTAAGGGTACTTGTTGAGATTGTAGCCTCAGGAGGGGGGCAGGCTAAGGGTACTTGTTGAGATTGTAGCCTAGGGGGGCAGGCTAAGGGTACTTGTTGAGATTGTAGCCTCAGGGGGGGGGGGGCAGGCTAAGGGTACTTGTTGAGATTGTAGCCTAGGGGGGCAGGCTAAGGGTACTTGTTGAGATTGTAGCCTCAGGGGGGGGGCAGGCTAAGGGTACTTGTTGAGATTGTAGCCTCAAGGGGAGGCAGGCTAAGGGTACTTGTTGAGATTGTAGCCTCAGGGGGGGGGGCAGGCTAAGGGTACTTGTTGAGATTGTAGCCTAGGGGGGCAGGCTAAGGGTACTTGTTGAGATTGTAGCCTCAGGGGGGGGGGGCAGGCTAAGGGTACTTGTTGAGATTGTAGCCTAGGGGGGCAGACTAAGGGCACTTGTTGAGATTGTAGCCTCAGGGGGGGGGGGGCTAAGGGTACTTGTTGAGATTGTAGCCTAAGGAGTGCAGGCTAAGGGTACCTGTTGAGATTGTAGCCTCAGGAGGGCAGGCTAAGGGTACTTGTTGAGATTGTAGCCTCAATGCGGGGAGGGGGGGGCAGGCTAAGGATACTTGTTGAGATTGTAGCCTCAGGAGGGCAGGCTAAGGGTACTTGTTGAGATTGTAGCCTCAAGGCGGGGGGGGGGGGGGCAGGCTAAGGGTACTTGTTGAGATTGTAGCCTCAGGAGGGCAGGCTAAGGGTACTTGTTGAGATTGTAGCCTCAGAGGGGGGGGGGGGGGGTTAGCAGGCTAAGAGTACTTGTTGAGATTGTAGCCTCAGGGGGGCAGGCTAAGAGTACTTGTTGAGATTGTAGCCTCAGGGGGGCAGGCTAAGAGTACTTTGTTGAGATTGTAGCCTCAGGGGGGGCAGGCTAAGAGTACTTGTTGAGATTGTAGCCTAGGGGGGGGGGGGCAGGCTAAGAGTACTAGTTGAGATTTGACACCTGGGGAGGGGGGAGGGGGAATCTGTTGGCCTTATGGCTGTCACGTTCAATAATTAATATGTAGGTCAAGGTAATATTCAATAATTAATAAATAGGCCAAGGTCATTTTCAATTATAAATATATTGGTGAAGGTCACTACTGTCAACCAACTCTATCTGGGACTGGCTCAGTGTTGTGGTCCCCAGAAGCTGGCCCACACTGGGACTGGCTCAGTGTTGTGGTCCCCAGAAGCTGGCCCACACTGGGACTGGCTCAGTGTTGTGGTCCCCAGAAGCTGGCCCACACTTTGACTAGCTCAGTGTTGTGGTCCCCAGATGCTGGCCCACACTTTGACTAGCTCAGTGTTGTGGTCCCCAGAAGCTGGTCCACATTTGAACTGGCTCAGTGTTGTGGTCCCCAGAAGCTGGCCCACTCTAATACACCACAGATTGACTAGAATGATAATATTAGGAAACCCTGATTATTGAATTATCTGTTTAAAAAATGACATAGACATTAGAAATTGAGAAAAACGTAGGACAATGCAATTTGTAATCAAACTTGTAATGGGGAATGAAGTCATACACTGAAAGAGATGTAGACAAAGTTGTATTCAACTCGTACAGAGTGACAGACAGGTATGTCTGATTTGTGTGATAGCAT
>JAVGWX010000292.1:0-47955 GCA_036924085.1 Ariolimax columbianus | reverse complement strand
CAGCTATTGTCTCTGCTATTCTGGTCGACACTTCACATTTTGATCCTTCATCACCGACAATCTTCTTCTTCTTCGTACGCAGTCAGACAGTAACCATTATTTTTTCGAAAGAAGCGGCGGTCATCCTGAGGCTGTCGCCACTGCCATAGAGCTTGTCTTGCAGTTCCACTGGTGATGGCCACATCTGCTCTCTCGGATCCTCGTATGTCGGGCAGTTCTGCAGCAGATGTTCAGCGGTCATTTTCCCAGTACCGCACGGGCATTCGTCGGTACCACCTATCTTCAATTTGTTGAATAGGTGGTACCTCAGTCTATTGTGGCCAGTGCGAAGTCTGAAGACAACGACCTGCTCTCTTCGGTTCAACTGGTAATAGGCATCGTTTTTGGTGTAACCAGTATGTTCGGTTTCCCATTTGGTCATGTATCTGGCTTTGATAAGCCGTTTTGACTCTTCGTACGTCATACTAGTATCTGTTTGTGGTAGTCTTGCACCTTCTTTTGCCAGTCTGTCTGCCTCCTCGTTGCCTTGGATGTTGCAGTGTGATGGGACCCACTGTTACCACTACCCTTTTTGGTGCGGACTGCTGGCACAGTTTGCAGAGTGCTGCTCTTAAGTCATTAAGCTCAGTGTTTTTCTGGCTTTTTAGCGCTGGGACTACGGCGAGAGCATCTGTAAGCAGGACTATATGGCTTTCATTTTCACTGTGTGTCACCATTTCTTCCACTGCCGCCCTCAGTGCCTCTGCCTCCGCTCTGAAATTGCTTGTGTACTTACCAGTAGCAAATGACAGTGTTATTTGTTTGCCATTTGGTAGGTTCAGGAATGCTCCTGCCCCTCCGTTCTGTGTATTGTTTGTTACAGAACCGTCGGTGTATGCATGGGTCCAGTCCATGCTTGGGTAGCTTTTCGATATGAAGCTTAGCGTAGTATCTCTCCTTTCTTTTTCAGTCTGGCAGTTTTTGTTTCCAATACCTGGTATATTTTCTACCACCTCTGGAAATATATCCTGCCTCCAGGTAGGTTTTCGTACACTAGTGATGGGTTTTGGTGTTGTTAGTGCGTTTATGGGATCTTTGTGCATCTTTGCTTTGGCTATTTCTGCAAAGTTTCTCCGCTTTAGTTTCCCATTTCCCAAATTGTTTAGTCTCTGGTGCATTGGATGGTCAGTCAGTCTTCGGAGTTTCTCTGACTGCAGCTGGGCTCTGCAGTCTCTTCTATCGGTCATGGATTGCAGTTTTGTAATCTTTTCAAGTTTTACAATTGGCGTTGACTTCATGCCTCCTGTTATAACTCTCATGGCTTGGTTTTGAAGTTTGCTAACTTAATCGAAGTTCGCCTTTGCTGCTGTTGTCCATGCCGCAATGCCATACTCGAGAACTGGTCTCACTCTTCCAGTGTACAGTTTCTTTGGTATGCCTTCGTCTGCTCCCCAGCTTGTGCCAGCAAGTTTCCTCATGATTGCCATTCTTTCTCTGGCTCTCATTCGGTTTCTCTCAATCTGACTTTTCCATGTCATGCGCCGATCAAATGTGACTCCCAGATAGGTTGGGTTGTCGTTTGGCTGCAGGAATTTGCCACTTAGACTTAATTTGGTATTTTGGGGTTTTAATGAAAGCGAGAATATTGTGCATGTGGTTTTCTCCTCGTTTATTTTGACCAGCCATGAGTTCGCCCACTCTTCCAGCGATGTTAGGGCCTGCTGCATCCGATTTCTTGCTATGGTGAGATTCTTTTCAGAGGTCCACATAGCCAGATCGTCTGCAAACATTGAGCTATGGACTCTCCTTGGTATATTCTCTGTAATGTCGTTTATATATACCAGGAAGAGTGTGGGTGACAGTACTCCCCCTTGAGGTACTCCCTGCTCGAGTGTCACCTTTTTGCTCATCTGCCCTTGTACTTGGACTCTGGCCGTTCTTTGTTTGAGGTAGTGGTTGATCCACTTGTACCGACAATCATCAAACCCAGATATTTTAAATGGTCGACCACTTTGAGTTCCTGGTAATTAGCTTTTACCACACTGTTGAAACCATTGGTGTTGTTGGTCATTAATTTGGTTGTTAATATTGGAAATATGGTGTTATGCCCATATTTTTCTCGACCAATGGCACACTTGGGTGATGTGGTCAACATCACACCGACCGGCTTTACTTTCTCAGATTGTGGTACCCAGTTATTTAGGTTGGGTGAACTTACGGAAGCCATTTTGTGATCGGAGAAAATCCCGCACCAACTGCGGACTGAACCGAACCTGTTGGCTCATCTGGTAAACTGTGCACTAACCTCAGCTCCAGATTGTGTAAAATTATTACTTTTTAGAATTATTGCCCAGACTGACGCAAACCACCTACTCTTATTGATTTTAGACTCTTAAGGGTTCTTTACGTGCACAGGGTCTCTGACATTTTTCATCAATCTCCAATATGGCTAGACACTGATATCAACATTAATCTCCCTTGACAGCCATCTCACTTCCTTTTGGCAGTCTCTATTGTTGCTTTTAATCAAGCAGAGATATTCAAAACTTGTGACATTTGTAACTTCTTGCTTCTCTGGGATAACTTTAGGTCTGGTTTTTGCCTTATCAAAACCCATTATCTTGGTCTTGCTGATGTTTAGGTATAGTATGGGGTATTACTTATCATAATATCCCATATCATTTGAAGCTATTGATGGAATTCTAATATCCTTTTGAAAAAAAATACATCTCCGTGATCACTAATAATCTTTTTTGTTTATTTGCTGAGTTGAACTGCATCTCTCTCATGTGACAGATTTACTTCCGAATTACTTCTGTGTAACAAAGTGTAACTGTCTTTCTTATTGGTTATGGTTGCTTCGAAAATTTACTTACCAACATTTGTGGTCTTTGTGTAAACGGAGATGCAAGTCAGTGCAGTTTTTAATATGAAAACAATGACAATTATTCCAATTTTCTTTCTTTAGGTTTTGGTGGCCATTCCAGTCTCCGTGGGAGTGGCTCTGATCCTCATTCTGCTGCTTATCTACTGCTGGTCAAGAAACAAAAGGTTAGTATGCAAACATATGTAAACATAATTTTCTCTTTGTTTGTTTCAAGTCATCCTGTAACTGGTGAGGTCATTGGATCACACATGGGGGCCACCCCTCTCTGTCAGTGGCTGCAGCCTGTGCCTCCTCTGGTTGGAGATTGGCCCATTCTTTTATGTTGTCCTCCCATCTATTTTTGAGATGGCCTCTTCGTTGTCTGCCTTGCACCTTTTTGTGCAGGATAATAATTGTAAGATCATTTGATTTAAATGTGGCCTTACCAAGCGAGTCTATTGACCATTGCCAAATGTTTGTTTGAAAGAAACCCTTGGAGCAAATCATATGTTTAATTAAGGTGAAATGCCAAAAGAAATAAATGCGAGATAAACCGGCTAATTAGGCGTAGTAAACTGAAAGAGGATTACGAACAGCACAGTCTGAACAAATTAATCACCGCAACCAAAAACGGCTGAGTACAATCAAATGTAGACGTGATCTCCACCAGTCCTTAACACTCTTAAATGCTTTTAAAAAGTTGGCTGGTGCTATCTTGTAGCACAGAGCGAAGATAGAGGAAGAATGCATGAGATACTACAATGACCTATTACAATCAGAACAGCGCTCACAGACATAAAGGAGACTGTACAACATATATTAGCAGATGAGACGGGAAGTGCCCCAGGGCTGGATGGAGTCACTGCAGAGGTAATTCAAGCTGGAGGAGATACTACAATGACCTATTACAATCAGAACAGCGCTCACAGACATAAAGGAGACTGTACAACATATATTAGCAGATGAGACGGGAAGTGCCCCAGGGCTGGATGGAGTCACTGCAGAGGTAATTCAAGCTGGAGGAGATACTACAATGACCTATTACAATCAGAACAGCGCTCACAGACATAAAGGAGACTGTACAACATATATTAGCAGATGAGACGGGAAGTGCCCCAGGGCTGGATGGAGTCACTGCAGAGGTAATTCAAGCTGGAGGAGATACTACAATGACCTATTACAATCAGAACAGCGTTCACAGACATAAAGGAGACTGTACAACATATATTAGCAGATGAGACGGGAAGTGCCCCAGGGCTGGATGGAGTCACTGCAGAGGTAATTCAAGCTGGAGGAGATACACTTGCAGTCGAGCTAACTAAACTATTTAACTGCCTAACTGAAAGACAAATACCTGAACAATGGAAAACGTCCTATTTGTCTGCTATCATCCATATATAAGCTTTTTACAAGGGTTATCATGAACAGATTAGAAAAGCAACTAGATGAAAATCAACCACCAGAGCAAGTTGGTTTCAGAAAAGGCTATTCGACTAATGACCACTTATTCACCATCAATAAAATACTAAAGCAGGCTAAAGAAGTAGACATGCCGTTACATCTAGTCTTTGTGGATTTTGAAAAATCGCTTTATAGCATCAAAATGACTGCAGTTACACATGCCCTTAAAAATCAAGGTGTTTATGACCAACATGTTCAACTGATAGGGGAGATTAATTTGAATTCCTCAGCCAACATCACGCTCTTCTACCCTTCGATAAAAATGCAGATTCATCGTGGCATTCGGCAAGGTGACACAATCTCTTCCAAACTTTTTTACGGCGGCCCCTGAGGAAGTCTTCAAACAACTCCACTGGGAGGACATGGGTATCAAAATAGATGGCAAAATGCTTAATCATATCCAGTTTGCTGATGGCATAATCAGCCTCAGCCACAGCGTCAAAGAAGCTGAGAAGTTCCTAAATGAGCTAAACGAAGCTAGCTTAGCTGTAAGACTAAGACTAAACAGACAAAAAAACTCAGTACATGCTGAATATATTTTGTCCTCAAGGGGAACTAATGCTAGGAAATGTTCCCATCAAAAACATAAATTCTTACATCTACCTGGGCCAGGAAATTACGAACTCTCAACTGAATCATGAGGTTTCGAGGAAAATAGCAGCAGGTTGGCTCCGTTTTCACCAAATCAAACCTATCCTTCAGACGAGATCTCACATATTTGACAGAGTGGTCTTTCCTGCCATGATATATGGCTGTAAGGTCTGGGCTCTCTGAAAAACAGATGCTGACAGACTTCGAGTGACCCAACGAGCGATGGAGCGAAGAACATTGTCAGTCTCACTACAAGACCTCATGCACAGCACTGAATTTAGGCGTCAGACCTCTTTAGGTGTCAGACCTCTTTCAACGATGCCGTGGATAACAGCACTATTAAGAAAATACAGATGGACGAAATGTTAAATGCTTGTCTGACAACCGATGGACACATAGAGTTATGTACTGGTGGCCTTACAACTTTCAACAGCCACCAGGACGTCCACAAATGAGATAGAGAGGTTCTTGGTGCGACATGGTTTAGACGTGATTTAGACATCATTGGGCTACCTGGCATCAGACATTCAATGTCTGATTAAACACCAGGATTACAAGTTACAAGCCAAAAGAAAATGTCACTAACTGCCACCAATTAATGCATCACAGATTGTGTGGATTTTAAAAATGAAATGCTACTCATCTCCACTGGCGTGGGCTAGATGTTAAATGACATGGCTCACATCCCGAAAGGTGCTGGGTTCGTTCCTCATAACAGCACCGGCCGTTACTCCGGGGAAGCAAACCCTTAGAAAATACAGAAAGAAGCAAACCCTTACATAAAAGGCATGCTGAAGTCGGATGCACTGGGCCAGCAGGAGATAATAAAAACTGTAGTGCAGCGCACGCCGCCTTGGGGAATAGAGAAATAAAGCGAACGCATACCAAAAAAATCTCCACTAATTTTAACATGAGGACCTACTCTCTCACAACAGCGAAACAATGCCAATTTTCCTTTCATTTTGAGACTGACTTTTTTAATGTCATAGTGACATCAACAAAGGATGAGGACGTGAACAAGAAGGATGTGAGTTAACGCAGCAATATGCGCCTGACGTGGTCTCAGAAGATCTTTCGTTAACTCACGTCCTTCTTTAAACATCATTGTCCAAAACTTCACTGTTGTCTTCGACACACTTTTGTCATCATACACTGCCTGCATTCTGCGATGAATGTCAACTGGTCGACATTCTTCAGGTGTTAGAAACCGAATCACCGTTTGCTGATCAACTCTGGACAGATTTTGTATCACACCCGCTGTGTTTTCAGCAGCCTGCTAAGGAAACTGAGTCGGAGGATAATGAATTTTGTAAACTTGACTGTTAGTATGTGCTGTTTACACCAGAAGTGACATCATGCGCATCGTACGTATGTTCACTTGTTGCAGTTTGGTCCGGTTTCATTTGAACACGCTGAGATTGCAGTTTGGTCCGGTTTCATTTGAACACGCCTCGTATAAATCTCTATAGTAACAATACCTCAGCAATGTCATCACATTTGTCTGCCAGTTTTGTGATGGAATTTTGGCACATGCACTGAATGTGAACTGTCTGAAGCCTTGCTTTCTGATGCTGAACATGGCTCTACTGCTGGTGTACATATATCAGTTATAGGATGGGTGAGAAGCTATTTAGTCTGAGGCATTCACAGTCCTTCACTAAGAGGAACTGTCTTAGATCTCCTCTTTGCTGATGACTGCACCACTAACACATTGTTTAGAGCAGGTCATGCAGACCAGCATGTTGTTCTAATCCTTGCTACAGAGAGCCCAAATCAGATGGGCTGGGCATGTTCTCATACCTGCTGCAGAGAGCCCAAATCAGATGGACTGAGCATGTTTTTTGCATGCCTAATAAACACCTCCCAAAGCAGCTGCTGTGGAGTTAGTTCATAAGAGGCAAGATATCATCAGCAGGACAGAAGAAATGCTACAGAGACTCATTGAAAGTGTCTCAGTCCTCTTTCAACATTGATGTCGCTTTCTGGGATATGCATGCACAGGACTGCTATGCCTGACGCACTACCAGCACACAAAGGGCTCATACTGCTGAACGGAATCAAGATGCTGAGCAGCGCATGATCTGCAGCGGTCAGTGACCCATAGCTGACTGTTAGCGTCAGGGCCAGCAAACCAGAGCTGCCAAGACCCTTCTATACCTCTGCGGTGATCCTGTATAACAGGCTGTATTAGAGCAGACTGGCTAAGGAGAAGGGATCGAAGAGGGAATGCTAACCTGGTCCTAAAAAAATGCTTACTGAAGTCGGATGTGTTGGACCGAAAGGTGCAAATATCGCAGTCAAGCTGTAAATTACGACACAACGCATTCCGTTCTCTGGACTACATTCTGCTACTTAGGTCCGTGTCAGGGTCAGGTAGCGGGAGATTGAGAACGGATGAAGCCAAGCCAAGCCATATTGCTGAACAGAACATAATCACTGAAGAGAGAAAGATCACAGTTCCTGAAAGCACAGAATGTGCATCAGTCCAGCTACTGAATCCACTCATGTGTGTCCCATGTGTGATAGGGCCTGTTTGCACTAAGGTTTTTACTTTACAAACACATGACACACATCACAACACAAGCTTGATGCTGTCGCCATCTCCGCTTGTGATGGGCAACTGACTACTACTATTAATTATAACATCTGTGGACAAATGTTCAGTGTCTTAGTTTGATATCATCTCCATTAGGCTGGAGTACAAGTACATGAAACTTGTCGAGACGGCTGGTGGCCAAGATGGGGAAATGCCAGCTGCTGAGACGTGTGGCATGGAGGATGATGAGGAGGATGTTCACTTTTCTGAGGCTGGGACCAGTTCAAGCTTCTTGGGCAAGATCAGGGAAAAGTTCTCCAGTAAAAGAATAAAGGTATGTTAAGATCTTCATTATTAGTTTTGCTGTTTTTTTTGACATTTTGCTGCAAGATCTCAAGGTTACTATGCAAAACCTACTTTTATAAGGTTTCATTTTGTTAAACATTTTGAAATTTAATATCTCACATAATTGAAACACATTCGGAATATGACACAATAAAACATTACAATTTAATAGAGTTATTGCTTGCAGGCATTAATGTTTCCAAAATATTTGTTTGTTTGTCTTGTTTCCTAAGATAAAGTGTGTTGTACTGTGTTTATTTGATTTTATTTGATAGGGAATAATGACCTCTTGCCCATGCAAGGGTGC
Organism: Ariolimax columbianus; assembly: GCA_036924085.1. Lineage (NCBI taxonomy): Eukaryota > Metazoa > Mollusca > Gastropoda > Stylommatophora > Arionidae > Ariolimax > Ariolimax columbianus. The sequence continues at coordinate 39,870 of JAVGWX010000292.1, read as the reverse complement.
AGTGTACAGGCTAGATTTTAATTTTACCTCCAGTGGCAGGTCTTACTTTGCCAGGGTTCGTGTCTCCGACATGACTAATTAGTAACCTAACAGGTCAACTAACGACTCCTATTTGGTAAAGTCTTAGTAATTTTTACAAAAAAATTGTTTCGATAGGTTCCAAAATAATAAACAAACAGTGGCTATCTTCTTTGACTTATAACAGGCCTTTGATTGAGTATGGAGAGAAGGCCTTTTGATGAAGATGACTGATGTGGGGATTATCAGAAAGCTGTAAAACTGTATAAAGTATTTCCTTATTGACCATGCAAACCAGACAAATATGAATAATGCAGTCTCTCCTAAAGAAGTCTTAGATGAAAGCTTGCCGCAGATGTCTGCTTTGAGCTACACTCTTTTTCTTATCTACATCAACGACTGGCAAACACATCAGTGCTGAATAAGCCATGAAGATGTTGAAAGTAGCGCAAAGACTAAATGGAGACCTGAGAGGATTGCAAAATTATTGCCAAATGTGGAAGCTAAAAATAAACTTTAAAAAGAATTATAACACTATCTTTACCAAGAGCCACAAAGTAGCCAGGCAAATCATATTTGATATTCGACAAACAGAAATTACCCAGATAGGAACAGCCTACATATCTTGGAGTCACTCTCGACCGACAGCTCAGCATCAAGAAACGTGCTCAAAATGTTAAAAATTAAGCGTTAAGGCGGCTACAGTTATTGAAGAGGCTCGCTGGCACAGCATGGGGATCAGACAAGGACACTGGGAGGCTTAGATAAGTGTGCTCTGCTTTAGAATACAACAGTGCACTCCTGGCAACATGCTTATGAACTAATGTAGAATCTCTGAGCAGAGTGCCGAACAATACCCTGCACCTTATTAGTGGAGCAATGAAGTCAACATCCACTGCTGCATGTGAAATTCACCTGAATGTGGAACACATTGAGGTGCTCCACCATGTCAGTGAGATTAAAGACATATACCACCTCTCAGACAACAGGCAAAAAACACCACATACATGGTCTCCAACTGTTGTCTCCAATTACAAAGTCTGTCTTTTTCTCCAACTGTTGTCTCTTATTACTTCTTCTTCTGCGTTAGTTATCAATCTAACCCTGCCAAGCCCTGAACAGGGCTCTGCAAGTAGCAGGATGTAGTCAGGAGAACGGAATGCGTTGTCGCTAGTTTACAGCTTGACTTCAATATGTGTACTTTTTGGTCCGACACGTCCGTCTTCGGCAACTCTCTTATTACAAATTCTGTCTTTTTCTCCAACAGTTGTCTCTTATTACAAAGTCTGTACTTTTCTCCAACTTTTGTCTCGTATTACAAAGTTTACACTTTTCCCCAACTCTGTTTCTGTTTCTAAGATTAACATCACTGCACTCCAGGCATACCCATAGGTTCTCAGTCCCTCTCCGCAAATAGTGTAGGGTATGGATGCTGATGGTCCCTGTAGCTCGCTGGTTGTACACTCTCCTGCTCCGTTCTCTCATGCGCCATACTCTGCTTGAATCTTGTTTATGTCGAAACTTTGCAGCCTGTGGATTGCTGCTTCATCTATTGTGATGTCCTCATTTAACAGGGGGTCATTGATTGATTTTGAAATGTCACTTCTATTCATCACTAATGTGCCCATGATGGGAGCTTGTGAAGCCTTAATGTTAGCTCTTTCATTGTTCTGAACCCCAGTATGAGCAGGACAGTAGATCATGTCAATCCCTACAGGTTTGAGACCTTAACAGCTGCTATCCACTCATACCTAAGTCATCCCTTCTGTACCTTCTGAAGTACAACATGCATGTCTGTCACGATGACTGCCCTTGTTATAGAAGTCTCAGATATCGATTTGGCTTGGCTTGGTTCGTTCTCAATCTCCTGCTACCAAACCCTGACACGGGCCTAAGTAGCAAAATGTAGTCCAGAGAACGGAATGCGTTGTGTCGTAGTTTACAGCTTAACTGCAATATTTGCACCTTTCGGTCAAACACATCTGACTTCAGCAAGCATTTTTATAGTAGCTCATGCGCTCAGATATCGATTTCAGTGGAGAGGTCATTGTTTCCATCTCCATTCTCAAACTGGAGCTTGTTGATATGTATGCCCTACTGCGCTCAGCAACGACCTGTCCTCTCACTCTCGATGAGAAACCTCAGCCTGATGTCCCACTGCGCAGCACTGATCCGTCGGTGTATATGACAGCATCACTCTCCTGCGTATTCTCAGTTATCAGCTGATTCACCTCCTTCTCTGCTCTCCCATTGCTCCATTCCCTGCATTCCTTGCCTAAGGTTATGGTGACTCTCTAGTACTTTATCATTCTATCACCAACTGATGTCTCTTATTACAAAGTCTGTACTTTTCTCCAACTCTTGTCTCTTATTACAAAGTCTGTACTTTTCTCCAACTCTTGTCTCTTATTACAAAGTCTGTACTTTTCTCCAACTCCTGTCTCTTATTACAAAGTTTGTACTTTTCCCCAACAGTCATTCCTTTTCTCCATTTTTTGGGTCTTAATAAAAGTATGTCCTTTCTCCCATTGCTCTGTTTTCTTAAAATACTGTTTTCTATCTCCCATTGCTTTTTCTCAATACAAGGTATGTTCTCCTATCATTTTTTAAATATGTTATTGCTAAGCTAATTGTTCTAAAAATGTGTCACTTGCTGTTTGTCTGGCAGGATGATGACAACCCATTTATGGCAGTGAAGATGTCTGAGAAAATGTCATTGACATAGTTTGAAAAAGGTCTTTCAAGTCAAGCAGTTGAAGCATGTTTTTCCCCTATAAATCTTCACTTTTGCTTGGGAAGGAGAGTATCAAAAAAGTTATCGCAAAAGCATTTAAGTGAAGCCAAAGTGCAGTATGTTATTTATTTTAGGCTAAAGATGTAGCCAAAATAGTATGGGACTGAAAATGTAAGAAGTTTGTGTCTCCAAAAATGTGTATATTAACACAATCAAGTGTGCCACAGTTTGATTTTCTTTGCTCAGACCTATTAATATGATAGTGTGAACATTCTTGTCATTATTTTTTTTACTCCAGCCCGAGGATAAAAATACCACTACAATTTGCTTCCATTAAGAAGTCTGCATCAAAGCACCTTGCTTGCTTTTGCAGTGGTGGTTTCTGTAGCAATTTTATCTACATGATGAGGTTGCTACATTATATTGCATTAAAGGACATTATTCTGATATAGCTAGAAACATGTTCCAGAATGTTTGTGATTTATCTGCATAATTGCTATGCTTGGCTATTTGAGTTGTGATTTGGTTATTTTGCCACTAAATTATTTATGTTATTGAATGTTGTTGATCATTATAAGGCCACTAGGTTTAATTTTATTTGACCTGAAAGATTTTTACAGATGCTACCAATTCATTTGTACGTTTCAAGTACAACTTATTATTGTCAAAGTAAATCTACTTTTTACTTCTACTTTCAACTTCAAATCCTGGGAAAAAAGTTATTCACTCATTTATTCATAAATCATATATGGGGTATTGTTTGAAGAGCTTATTTTCCAACACAGAAGGCTACTCTACACTCTGTAGCGGAATGAATATGCAATGCCTTGAGTTGTATGCCCTTGAGGGGTTAGACCACACTATTATAACATTCACTAAATGTTACAGTGGTCCTATTCTCATCTCTATCACACACAGAACCTTGCAGAAAACCATATCAGCAGTCAAAATATATTAGAAGCATGTAAGATATGTCCGGTTTAAAAAAACAAAAACCGAAATGTCTTCTTATTTCTACAATTTCAGGTTTTTCTTATGTTGCTCTCATCTGTCCTTTGTCCTTATTTTGTATTTTTATTTATGGTTTGGTAAGATGGTGTGAGAATTGTTTTGTTAAGGATATCTATAGTTTTGTTGTCATTACAATGTAGTATAGCTTTGCTGTATATCATTTACTTTTTAATTTTTTAAATTGTCACTGTTATTTTATATTTGTGAGGTGTCACTTGTTGGATGGGAAACAAATTTAACATGAAGTATATTATTAGTGCTAAAGTTACCCAAAAAAGAATGACCCAAAGCAGAATGTCATGAAAGTTACATTTGTGACATCCACCTAGTATTGTGTGCATGTCTGTGCCATCTAGATTATGGATCTGATTGTGGTCTAGCTTGTCTTTTAAAACAAGCCATAACATGTCCCGAGTGGTTTGCCGGGGCTATGTATGTGACAAGGACAAGAATAGCACCACTGCCCCATAGAGAGCGTGCCATAGAGGCGACTAACTGTGTGACATGGCATAACACCGGCCATGGTTAGGTGGTTTGTTAAGAGCAGCATAGATAGCGATTAACAGGCTGCAGGTCTACTTTGCTCTAGTGTTTGAGTCTATTAAAATGGATTTGCACATCAGTTAACCACCCTCCATAGTGAAGTAATAAGCTGCTCGAGCCTAGCCCGCTAAGTAAGGAAATCCTCCCCATTGGCTACATCTAGCTCACATCAGAGATGGGACCTTCACATGGGCATTAGCTCCCGTAGAAGTACAGGTCGACTAAGACTGAGACATAACAACATTTCAGCTTTATATTTCTAGACTTAGTTTAGGTTCTCCTTGTTCCCAGATGTATTTTGTTCATATGTTGTGTTCTTGTGAATGATCTTTTCTATTCCTTATAATTGATCTGATGTGTTCTTCCTGTTAATAATTTATTGGGATCACATAAAGGATCAGTTATGAAGATCTGAAGCTTTTCCATTTTATGATTTGTTATATATTCCATTTAAATGAATTTGTGTAATAACTTGTGCTAATTCCATTAACCCTTTCGCTGCCACACTTTTTTCAGCCAAGTCTGGCCCAGTGCCACTGCATTTTTTGGACATGATCACTTTTAAGCGTGATAATTTTAGAAAATCAAAAAATAAACTTGGGACCTTGAGACTTTCAGATTGTGTTCGGACATGGTTAAGCTTAATAATTTTGACATCATCGCGTAACATTGGGTCATGTGACCTAGGTGGCCATCTTGGATTTATACATTTTATTGTATAAAACAAGGGTACATTCAAAGAAATTTTATAAAAAATAAGATAATTGATTTCAATGCTAAAACACACTGATGACATGTTAAATGACATGCTATGAAACATTATTTGATGTTTAAATCATTTCTAACATGTTTCTTTTAGTGTTATTTGGGTCTTGCAAAATTCTGTATTTTTCAGGTCAAAATTTTTTTTAAATAAATAAAATTATATCATATAGTCTATATTTTTTCACATTTATAAGTCATGTTTTCATATCTACATTTCAACTAACCTTCTGTATGTACATATAGTCCATGGTTCATAATCCAAATGCTACTGCTGTTGGCGTCACTCCCCATACTTGTCCACAGTATGATACAATTCGAAGCATGGGACAACACACAAAGCAACATTGCATCCTTTACAGAAATATGAAGTTTGGGCTCGCTTCCCAGCAGCATTGCAAACAACACATCTTGGTTTGTGCTTGGGATTGTCACATTTGTCTGGCAGATAGACGATCCAAAGGTGCACTGGCACTAGAAGCAGAGGTGCTGCGAGCAACAGTTGCTGCCTCAACAAGGGCTGTACTCAGAATTTGGCGAAACTTCTTAGATGACATTTTGCTGCCTGTGGTAGTATCTTTATAGAGAATATAGGCATTTACTGTACATGTTTCTATCAGAAAATGAAACAGCGGGAGATACCACTTTGAAGATTTGTGGAGATAGGGGTAAGTGCCAGAAATTTGGTCAAAGTGGTCGACACCCCCCATGTGAAGATTGTAGTTCTCAATCAATGCTGGCTTGTGTACAATTCTTGCATTGGCATGGCCTTTAGTGCGCAACTGTTGATGGAAATTATATCATACAAAAAAGTATGATATAATTTCCATCAACAGTGGAGATAAGGCTTACACGCTTGTTATCCATCCATGTGACAGCCAACATGGACTCATCATTTCTTACCGCAAATCGAGGAGGTTCACCTTTCTTCAGCTTGAGATGTTTTTTTTTAGTTGGTCTGGAAATTGTTTCCTGTTTTCAGAAACAGTCCCACAAGCTCCAGTGTTTGCACCTCTGAGTTGCATAAACAGTTCTGGTGATGTATAGTAAGAGTCGGTAAACACAATATGACCTTTCCCCTTGTAGTCTGCAAGAAGCTCATGTACGACTCTTGCGCTAATCGATTCACCTGGATCTCGATTTTCCTCTTTGCCTGTATAAATTTTCAGCTTGAGGCAGTAGTGGGTTAAAGAATCGGCCAGAACAAACACCTTGAACCCCCATTTTGTGGGTTTGGCAGGGAGATACTGCTTCATGTGTATACGTCCCTTGAATCTTACCATTGATTCATCAATTGCAAGATGCTGGCCAGGAGTGTAGAATTGCCCAAATGTTGACAAAATGATGTCCAGTAAGCCTTGAATCTTGAATAAAGGATTGTATCCAGGCTGTCCCCTATCTATTCTTTGAACATTGTCACAAAAATGTAGAAATGAACAAAGAATTTGGTAGCGGTTCCTACTCATGACTCTTGTGAACGGCGTTTGAGTAAGCCAATGAGCCGTTTCCCAATAATCACTTAGTGAAGGCTTTTTGCACAATCCCATTGCAATTTGAAGACCAAGAAAAGCTTCAACCTCCTCAAAAGATGTGGGCTGCCAATTCTGTTTACGGGATTTACCCGAATAACTATTACTGTTGGCATGTTGTTCTGCATAGCGATTTGTCTCTTGGACAATAAGGGTGATTGCAGCGTCTGGGAAGTAGAGTCTAAAATAATCTCTAACAGAAAAGTTTGTTGTGTTTACCTGACTACCCTGTTCAAGAACATATTGAGGTGCCCAATTCTGTGCAAACACATCCTCTACAGTCTCTGGAACTTTCCATGTCCACTTTGCTTCATTATGTTTAGATCTAGCAGTGGCAGCGCCACGCCTCCTTTTTTGAGGTGGGGGTCCATCTCCCGTCCCTGCACCACAAGAAGTATCTCCTGTCGACCTAACATCGTCATCACTTGAATCGACGTTCAGTTCTATATCAGATTCTGAGTCCGTTATATCACTAGAACTAGCTAAAAAGTCTGAATCAGAGTCATTATGGACCTGGGTATCATCAGCTACATCGCTCATTTTGAAATTTTTGTTTACGTATTGAAAAAATGCGATAAAAACGTTATATTTCGGACTGTAGGTGTTAAATTTTTCAAAACACACGCGTAGCCATTTAGTAGACCTCTCTAACGTATGGGGGTAATATTCGGGTAAAATAAAACCGGTGTTTGTGTAGCGCTAATCACCGTAATAAAACTTCATACCTCTCGACGACTAAAGTCGTCAGTGGCACTGTAAGGGACATTAAGTTTGGACGACTTTAGTCGTTCGTGGCAGCGAAAGGGTTAAGGTATGATTTAACACTTTTACTATAGAAAAACCAAAGGTAGAAGAGACCTCCCTCAGTAATATTACCAGAACAAAATACCATCCCTAAAAGAGACCTCCCTCATTACCATCACCTTAACACCCCTAGAAAAGACCTACCTAACTATCATCACCAGAACACCATACCATCCCTAGAAGAGACCTCCCTCAGTAAAAGTACCATCACCAGAACACCATACCATCCCTAGAAGAGACCTCCCTCAATAACAGTACCATCCCTAGAAGAGACCTCCCTCAGTAAAAGTACCATCACCAGAACACCATATCATCCCTAGAAGAGACCTCCCTCAGTAAAAGTACCATCACCAGAACACCATACCATCCCTAGAAGAGACCTCCCTCAGTAACAGTACCATCCCTAGAAGAGACCTCCCTCAGTAAAAGTACCATCACCAGAACACCATATCATCCCTAGAAGAGACCTCCCTCAGTAAATGTACCATCACCAGAACACCATACCATCCCTAGAATAGACCTCCCTCAGTATCAGTACCAACACCAGAACACCATACCATCCCTAGAAGAGACCTCCCTTAGTATCAGTACCATCACCAGAACACCATAGCATCACTAGAAGATATCTCCTTGAGTACCATCCCTAGAAGATACCTCCCTCAGTATCAGTACCACCACCAGAACACCATAGCATCACTAGAAGATATCTCCTTGAGTACCATCCCTAGAAGAGACCTCTCTCAGTATCAGTACCATCACCAGAACACCATACCATCCCTAGAAGATACCTCCCTCAGTACCATCACCAAAAGATTGCTAAAACAGACGTCCCACAGATCCGTCACCAGAGCTGTAACTACCATCCCTGTAAATTTCTCTGGCTGACCATAACAATCGAATAAAGATGGAACTGTAATGATGGAGCAAATGGCCTGCCCAAACTGTTTCTTACTATTTGGAAACAACAAATACCACTGTGCCCAGCATATTCTTTTAGGCTGCACCATGTACAATGCTTCTAGCATGTCCACTTATCTAGTCATCTATAATTGAGAACTTGATTTTTATTGTTTCTACTATATATTTTCTGGATCCATTATATACAATTAAATTACAGGATTTTAAATTATTTTCTGAATAAATTACAGATCACATACATTAAAGTATATTAAAATGTATGAATAAATTAATAGATCACATGCAATTAAATTACAATATAATCAAATGTGTGAATAAATTAATATTTATCATTATTGGTCTATTGGTTCAACACTGCAGGATGCCTTGCTCCAGAATATTTATGTGTTCTTGCAGCGGTGGTGGTTTCTGTATCACTTTGTTTTACATGATACAGTTACCAGTCCCATGCACAATCCTACTTAGTTGATAGTTACAACATGCATGCTAGTAATTCTATCCTTTCCTCCCAAATAATGGACAAGACAGGGCATGACAATCCTGGCCAAGTTGTCATGGCATCTAGAAATGTTATTGTTCACACCTGACATTCCAGGATGAGTGTCTATTACTCGCACACTTTCCCCCATTATGTATATCAAGTACTATGCCTGGCTTTTTATTGTTTTATCTGGCTCCTAGATCTGAAACAAATTTGTCACAGGCCTTGATCAAAGGGTCCCCATTGGGAGTTATACAAGTCTAGTCAATTCTACTGAACCAAGAATAATCTGATGTACTGTCTTACATTAACTTGAATGCTATGATTTGTTGATAACTCAAGAAAATCTAATATTGAACTTTGCTATGAAAATTATACTTTTCTGGGTCTGAAGTTTACAAAGTGTATCTTGTATCTGCAAGTAAGCATCTGGTTAGTGTTGTGGTAGAGCACTTTGTTTTTCATGGCACAAATACGGCGTTCAACTCCTGCTACCTTCATGCCCAAGTTGACCCAGCTGTAAATGGATACCTGACTCACAGTTAGGGAAGGAAAAGACAGCAAGGAAGGGAACTGGCCACCCCATCTCACACAAACTGTGGCTTAGTATATTGAAGTCTAACACTTTATCCCTGACCAGCGGTTAAGGCTGCAGAAGGACACCCTTTACTATTTTATCTGCAAGTACACTAACAGAAGCACAATGAAACCTGTTTTTTTTTTTGTTTCATGCTTTTTATCACCTCCCACATTTTTTTGTCTATATATTCACTTCTCATTTTCTGTTGTTATTTATTTTTTGCTGTTACTTTTCAGTTTAAAAAAATGTTTTTCTAGTTTGTTTAAAATCTGTTTTCCTTCATGAATGAAGTAAATAGCTGACATGTTTGTATTACTTGTGCATGCAGTATTAAACCATTAGTTTTTTTATGTCTGTCTCATGCCACTATTAATTCACAACTACAGGGTGGTGAGTTTTTGTGATAGAATAGAAACACAGAAGAGAAGATTTGTTCTACAAAGGCAACAGATATAAGTACAGGGACTTTTATTTACACTTTATCTTGTAGTGTGATTTGAAATCTGTTGATGTATATAATTTAGATTTTCAATATTGTTTTTATTCTTTAATGTATTCATTCCCTGATGATTTAAATGGCACATGTATGGTTTACAATTGATGGAAAGCCATGTGAAAGTTCAGAAGACTTGCTACATATGATACCCACTAAGAACCTCAAAAACAAACCACTTAAGCATGCCATCAAGTTAATAGTTCAAGGGCAGCATGAAGAAATGTTTCGTGGTCAAAAGACCTCACCACAGTAAAACATGGATATGTAGTTATGGTGCTTTTCTATTACCAATGTACAACTGTCCTACATCTCATCTCTTTACCATTCACTGATGTTAGTCAATTTGACTGAGCCTTATCTTCTAATTCCACTCACATTGCAGGCTCCAGATTACAGTTTGATGGGCTGTTTCCTGAGACCTCTGGCCTAGACCATATTTTTTTAACGTGCTCTCCATTCACCAATACTCCTGTAGATTTATAGAAGACTGTCTGCACAACACTCCCAGTTCCTTGCATACACTATGTTTAAAAGATATATTTCATTCACATCCACTTAGCATTGCTTCTCTTTCTTGAAAAGTGTATAATTTATACTGCTTCTTATATTTCTAAATTACTAATTTTAACAAAAAATTATCTATACACAATGCATATTTCTTAATTTGAAAATGTCACTTAACTGTTTGATAACTCACCATAGTCTATTGTTTCTGTATGGTCTAGTAAAATAAAAAGGGAGAAAGGTAACCTCATAGCAAACACAATCAATATCAAGACAAAATATAGAGGACATTGGAGATACATTGCAGCTGACCTTTGAAGAGGACATTGGAGCTGAACTGAAAACTGAATCAGAAGTGACTTTCCTGTACATTTATAAAAAAATTAGAGATATGTACATATATATGTAATAAAAATGCCCTTGGCATCGCTGAAACGAGTGGTCATAAACTACTGTAAACACACACACATGTGTATATATATATATATATGCATGCATGCGTGAGTGAACAATGTAAAAAAGCATTGCCTCTATGGTCAATCAATAAATCCTTTAACCTGTTAGGGTCGTTAGTGCACATTGGTGAAAACATCAATGTCCTTGATAGCTCTCTAAACACAGCCCTGTGAATGACTGTGGAAAAATCATGTTCTAACCATTCTTAAATATTATCAACCCAGGACTTTCTTTGTCCTACTGCCTCCTTCCACTGTTCCCTGCAATATTATTTTTGAGATGAGTCTGGTCTCGTTGCGTGCCCAAACCATTGATGTTTTTGATGTTTCACTACTGACAGAAGTAATTCCTGCTGGCCTGCCAGGGAAGTTATTTGATCTCTTAAATAATTTGTTTTATGCTCTTTATAAAGATGCACTCAATTTGTCTGAAACATTTGTATTCAAAAGCGTGTATTTTTTTCACCATATCAGCAGCTAATGTTCAGCTCTCACATCTATAAAGAATAGACAACACTAATTATTTATATAACTTGACTTTGCCTGTAAGCAGGGTTGTTGCTGCTTTTAAAGATTATATTCAGTCTTGGCATGGTGATTGCAGTCATCTAGAGCCTTAATTTCTTTATTAGATCTTCCATCACCACATATACAGGACCCTAAGTATTTAAATGAAGCACTTCTAGATTTTGACCATTTCTCATGATTGTTTATAGAAGTCTGTGATGCCCATTTACCATTATCTTGCATTTTTCTGTGTTAATTTCCATTCCAAATGCTCTGATCACTTTCTCCAATTTTGTGGTAAGTTCCTTAAGTTTTAATTTGGATCCAGCCAGAAAGTCAATATCGTCAGTAAAACATAAATTGCAGAGAGGTCGACCACCAATAGTTAAGGATGTTCTATGATTCGAGGGTGTCTCCTGCATAATATGATCTAAAAATACATTGAACATTACCAGGAATAAGATACATCTTTGTCGTACTCCAGCTGTTGTTTCAAAAAATTTTCCAGTGACATTATTTACTAGAACCGCATTACTTGCATCTTTATATAGTGCTGTAATAGTGTCACTGATATTGTTAAATTGTCTATTATATGCCTTAGACCTTCGTGTGGCAAACACAGTCGAAGGTCTTTGTGAAGTTAATGAAATTGTAGTATAACTCATGCTGATGATAGTGTTTTTCTATCAATATTCTGTTAAAAATCTGTTCTATATATTGTACTATTTTTTCTTAAACCAACCTGTACTTTGGCCATAATATTTTCAGACTTTTGTTGCATTCTGTTGAGTAGTATCTTTAACATCACTTTGGGTGGGTAATAGGGCTGATATTTCTATAGTACCAGGTGGTGAAGATCAGTAGAAGTCAGGAACAGCTGGAGTGTCAAATGAAGGCCAGGAATAGATGGAGTGACAGTTGCAGTCGTATGTGGGAACTAGAAGGAATAAGGCTAATTTAGAACTAGAGGTGACATTTTCTTCAATTGGTAAAGGTATTTATCATGCCAATTGCATATTTTATGTTTATTTCAAATAACACTTCACGGTTCTGTGGTTTGATTGGAGTGCAGTTCTTTTTCGCACTGTTCAATAGTTCTTTATGTTGATGATTTTTTTATGGCTCATAGACCTAATAACAACAACCAAGACTGGTTGAAACAGTCTATTTTCACCCAAAAGAAAGCTACATTTGACTAAACAACATACATGGGACCAGCATAAATTCCGTAAGCTTCAATCAACTACCTTGCAATATTTTTATGTACGTGGTATTTAATCCTCCTTTTTATTGCTTGTGATCTTGCCGTAAAATATCTTTTTCCTTTCATTTTGAATATTTTCAAATAAAATGAGTTATTAACAACAGTGGTCTCAGTGTCCATGACTGAAAAGAAAACTTGAATGAAAGAACAAACAAATAACTCTGGTAGATTGCAGTTCAGAGATTTTATATAATAGACAGAGAATTGTGAGTGGTGGCAAATATCATATACATATTCTGTTAATTTTATGAGATCCTCTCTTCTAAAACTTGTAAGAAGTTATGTACATCAAATGTCTAATTGTTACCAGTTTTATCTACTGGTAGATATGTGTTAATATTTCCATGCAAGATTGGCCATTTCATAAAAACAAAATAGTTGTACATAAAAGATATGCACATTTTCATCATGTTTAAATTAGATGTAAACTCATAGAGTATATGAACAATTGGAAGACATGTAGTGATCTAGTAATCAATTCACAGTTCAGGTCTTACTCCTTGGCTTAGTAATCAAGTCACACTTAAGTTCTTACACTTTGGCCTAGTAATCAAGTCACACTCAAGTTCTTACACTTTGGTCTAGTAATCAAGTCACAGTTTAGGTCTTACCCCTTGGCTTAGTAATCAAGTCACACTTAAGTTCTTACACTTTGGCCTAGTAATCAAGTCACACTTAAGTTCTTACACTTTGGCCTAGTAAGTAATCAAGTCACACTCAAGTTCTTACCCTTTGGCCTAGTAATCAAGTCACACTCAAGTGCTTACACTTTTAACTACTGTTTAACAGTGGTCATGACACTTTATAACTAGAAATCTGTGCATGCTGGGAAGAAACTAGAAAGGAGCTGTCATTTCACTTAGTGGATCTGCATCTCGCTGCTATACATATCTTGTAAGGTTCACATGGCTCACTTCTTCTTCTTCTTCTTCTGCGTACACAGTCAGACAGCAACCATTATTTTTTCGAAAAAAGCGGCGGTCGTCCTGAGACTCTCGCCACTACCATAGAGCTTGTCTTGCAGTTCCACTGGCAATGGCCACATCTGCTCTCTCTGATCCCCGTATGTCGGGCAGTTCTGCAGCAGATGTTCAGTTGTCATTTTACCAGTACCGCACGGGCATTCGTCGGTACACCCTATCTTCAATTTGTTGAATAGGTGGTACCTCAGTCTATTGTGGCCAGTGCGAAGTCTGAAGACAACGACCTGCTCTCTTCGGTTCAACTGGTAATAGGCATCGTTTTTGGTGTAACCAGTATGTTCGGTTTCCCATTTGGTAATGTACCTGGCTTTGATAAGCCGTTTTGACTCTTCGTACGTCATACTGGTATCTGTTTGTGGTAGCCTTGCACCTTCTTTTGCCAGTCTGTCTGCCTCCTCGTTGCCTTGGATGTTGCAGTGTGACGGAACCCACTGTACCACTACCCTTTTTGGTGCGGACAGCTGGCACAGTTTGCAGAGTGCTGCTCTTAAGTCATTAAGCTCAGTGTTTTTCTGGCTTTTTAGCGCTGTGACTACGGCGAGAGCATCTGTCAACAAGACTATGTGGCTCTCATTTTCACTGTGTGTTGCCATTTCTTCCACTGCCGCCCTCAGTGCCTCTGCCTCCGCTCTGAAATTGCTTGTGTACTTACCAGTAGCGAATGACAGTGTTATTTTTCTGCCATTTGGTAGGTTCAGGAATGCTCCTGCCCCTCCGTTCTGTGTAGTGTTTGTTACAGAACCGTCGGTGTATGCATGGGTCCAGTCCATGCTTGGGTAGCTTTTCGTTATGAAGCTTAGGGTAGTGTCTCTCCTTTCTTTTTCGGTCTGGCAGTTTTTGTTTGCAATACCTGGTATATTTTCTACCACCTCTACATGGCTCACTCACTGGCCTAATTTGTCTCATGGTTGTGCAGAGATCTTCTGGACTTTAAACATTATTACTAAAAGTTAATTTTTTTTACCTCATTAGGTATGATACCTCACACCAGTGAGTAACAAAGGCAGCAGTCATCTCAAGGCATGTAATCCACTGCCATACAGGTTTCTGCCATATCCATCTTCTTTAACTAGCAAATACTGACTACAGCATGTGTTCAACTAACATGGGGACTGGTACCACAAGTAAACAGACCCGTTAAATTAACCATGGGCAAGTAGACTGTCACACACTGTGTCATGTCCGCACAATGGGTTCAGTCGTGAAGCAGAGCACATTGAGTACCATTATATGTAAAACGGTGCTCTCATGCGGATCTTCTGGTAAAAATTCACCTAATCTCTGGGTAGTGAGATCGGACTCCCATGTTCAGTGTCAAACACGTTAAAAATTCCTTGGCAATTTGAAATAGAAAAGAGTAGGCTTAACGGCCGCTAGGCTTAATGGCCGCTGCCCGGACAAAATTAAAGTTATTTGTACCTTTCCCCCAGGTGGTTTGTTAAGAGCAGCTATAGATGGCACCTAACCGGCTGCATGCCTGCTTAGCTATAGTGTTTGGGTCTATTAAGATGGACTCGCATATCAGTTAAACTACCCTCCAAGAAACTGGTTGTATACAGACTCTAGAGTCGTCTAAACTAGTATAAATATGTTAAGTTGAGGGTGTGTACAGTGATTTATCTGAGCTACTTTGTGGAAGTTTTTGTTCTTAAATATAAACAATAATCTTTGCTAATGTCAGGTGTGTGTTAGACTAGGAGGCTGACACTGCAGTGGTACTTCATTTATTGAAAAATCACTAAGTCTGAAGCCTCAAACACTTGACCAATAGCAATGTATCTTTGTGATGACATACTTGAGATCACTAGTTGCTATAGGTATAAAATTAAGGGCTTAAATAAAAGCCCTGAATCAATAGTCATAACAGAAGAAAAAGCAATTTAGTGTCATGACAAAACAAAAAGGAAAATATGAAGCCAATTGACAATATTTTTTAGATACTTTTGAAATTTCTTAATAGAAGACATTATATAAAAGGAAAATAAAGAACAGGACTGGTCAAGCTAAAGTAGATTTGATTGTGGTGCAGTCCTTTGGGACATTTTTTTGGGAGGATCCACATGGGCAATTGAGCTTATGCTTGTTTCTGTGGCACATGAACTAAAAGTTCACCTCATGTGATATTGAAAGCTAATGTTTCAAACTCATAGTTTAAAAGAAATATCCTTTGTGCAATGATTTTATATATATATATAAATTAATAATAATTTGTCCATTGTCGTTGATGAGGACCACCAACATCATCACATGTCATAATGCAACCTTGAGTCTGTGTGTGCGCTCATGACTGATCAAGCCAACTCGAGCCTGGAAAACTTTGACATGACTGGCAAACATAGTCAGTAGTTGTCTCTGCTATGTTCTCTACTCTTGGCTTTCTGATTGCACTTCTATCCTGGGATGCTTGGCTAAAAAGACTAGCTGAATTCAACGCTGTCTGTGACTATGCTCTTCCATGTTGAGCGATTTAGTTCTCTGTTAATGTCTATTTGACAGCACTTAAGGGACTCTTTCAGACTGTCCTTGAAACAGTTTTTTGGATGGTCTGAAAGATCGTTCTCCTTCACTTAGTTCGCTATACAGAAGCCTCTTTGGAAGCCTTTCATTTGACATTTGGGCAATGTGGCCAGCCCATCTCAATTTAGATTTTTGCAAATGTGCATGAATACTTTGCATGTTGGCTCTGGACAGCAGTTCAGTATCTGTGAAATGGTCCTGCCAGCGTATATGCAGCATGCGTCTCAAGACAGTTCATGTGAAAATGATTTTATTTCCTTGCATCACCAGCGTAGACATTCCAGCTCTCACACGCGTAGAGCAGGGTGGGGACAATGGCAGCATGGTAGACCTTCAGCTTAGTCATTATGCTGATTCCTCGATGTTCCCATACTGTTGAGCGCTTTGGCCAAAAGCTGAGCTGGCCTTTGCTATTCTATTAGCCAGCTCATCAACAATAGTCATTGATCTCGACAGCGTGCTTCCAAGGTAGACAAATATTTCAACCGCTTGTAATTTCTGTCCTCTCACTGTAACCACTGGATGTTCATATGATGTGCCTGGTGCTGGTTGATACATGACCTCAGTTTTCTTTGTGCTAATTGTCAAGCCAAAGTTGTCACAAGTAGGGCAGCAGAGAACCAGTCCATATCCTCTTGCATATTCTATTCTGAGCTACTGTTCAGAGCACAAACAAGAGCTCATATTGTGTCGCGCATTACCTTTGTCTGCGGAGATTGAATAGACCACCTTCCATGTGGTAGTTTATTGGTATGCCATACTTGGTATTCTTAAAGGCGTTCGTCAAAATTGGCTGAAAATATCATACTGAGCAGTGTCGGAGTAAGTACACATCCCTGTTTCACACCGTTGTTAACCTCGAATAGTGAAGAGGTCTCGCTGCTTTCAAGTAGATGAGCACCCATGTCGTCATGGAGTTGTTTCACCACAGTTACAAATTTGCTAGGACAGCCGAATTTAGACATGATCTGCCATAGCCCACCTCTGCTGACCGTATCAAATGCCTTTGTGAGGTCAATGAACGTAATATAGAGCTTGAGGTTATGTTCTTATGTATGATATTTCTCCTGTACCTAACGCGCTGCAATAACATGTCCACAATTCCTCGACCAATTCTAAATCCACACTGACCTTCCAGGATATGATGGTGTAGCTCAAGATGTTTGTTCAGGCAATTGAGCAGTATGCACGCTAGGATCTGTTCAGTAATAGATAGCAATGAAATTCCGCAGTAGCTGTCACACTTCTGGCGATTGCCTTTTCTCTTGTAGATATGCACTATTGACGTATCCTTCATTTCCTGTGGGACTACTCCTTCAGCTCACATTGAGCAGAAAAGTTCATAGATATATATAAATATATATATAATATAAACAATGTAATATCAAAATATAATTATTCTACTCTTAGTTTTAATAACATTAGGTAAACATATACAAATGAGTATCATACCATGAGTTGCAGTAAACTACCAACCAATTCTGTGGTCATGGCACAGATATAATTATTCTTGGAGAATGTATCACTTATAAAACAGGAGTATATAAAGTGGTTTTTGACACGGATGACAGCTGATGGTGAATAATTTCACAAAAATATGTCACCCTGGATCATATGGAGTATTTCAGCAGTTTAAATTCTCAATTTTTCACACAAAAAAGTGCATTCAAATCCAAAAACATTCAAACTAACATTTTAAGCCAGGTTGTGGTGTCATGTCATCACTAAATTAGCTCTCTTGAAAGAGTCTACAATGAAGCATATATGCTAGTCCTAGCAGTCATATATGCTAGTCCTAGCAGTGGTGGATTCTATAGCAACATATTCATGGCAAGTTTGTTAACCCTAAGTACACATCCTTAGTTGCAGTAGGAGAGATGGGACCACCAAATTAATTGACTTCTGTAAGGGAGGCCCATGATGTTGATAAGGGAAGACCATAGAAAGGTGAACTTTGGATATGTTTACCCATCACAGTAGTTGGCCCTGTACTGAAGCTTGCGTCAAATTACAATGTCTGCTCTAATAGTGGTAGTTTCTGCAGCAGTTCATTTCTTCTTCTTCTTCGTACGCAGTCAGACAGTAACCATTATTTTTTCGAAAAAAGCGGCGGTCATCCTGAGGCTGTCAACACTGCCATAGAGCTTGTCTTGCAGTTCCACTGGTGATGGCCACATCTGCTCTCTCTGATCCTCGTATGTCGGGCAGTTCTGCAGCAGATGTTCAGCGGTCATTTTACCAGTACCGCACGGGCATTCGTCGGTACCACCTATCTTTAATTTGTTGAATAGGTGGTACCTCAGTCTATTGTAACCAGTGCGAAGTCTGAAGACAACGACCTGCTCTCTTCTGTTCAACTGGTAATAGGCATCGTTTTTGGTGTAACCAGTATGTTCGGTTTCCCATTTGGTCATGTATCTGGCTTTGATAAGCCGTTTTGACTCTTCGTACGTCATACTGGTATCTGTTTGTGGTAGTCTTGCACCTTCTTTTGCCAGTCTGTCTGCCTCCTCGTTGCCTTGGATGTTGCAGTGTGATGGGACCCACTGTACCACTACCCTTTTTGGTGCGGACTGCTGGCACAGTTTGCAGAGTGCTGCTCTTAAGTCATTAAGCTCAGTGTTTTTCTGGCTTTTTAGCGCTGTGACTACGGCGAGAGCATCTGTAAGCAGGACTATATGGCTTTCATTTTCTTTGTGTGTCACCATTTCTTCCACTGCCGCCCTCAGTGCCTCTGCCTCCGCTCTGAAATTGCTTGTGTACTTACCAGTAGCGAATGACAGTGTTATTTTTCTGCCATTTGGTAGGTTCAGGAATGCTCCTGCCCCTCCGTTCTGTGTAGTGTTTGTTACAGAACCGTCGGTGTATGCATGGGTCCAGTGCATGCTTGGGTAGCTTTTCGATATAAAGCTTAGGGTAGTATCTCTCCTTTCTTTTTCAGTCTGGCAGTTTTTGTTTGCAATACCTGGTATATTTTCTACCACCTCTGGAAATATATCCTGCCTCCAGGTAGGTTTTCGTACAGTAGTGATGGGTTTTGGTGTTGTTAGTGCGTTTATGGGATCTTCGTGCATCTTTGCTTTGGCTATTTCCAGCAGTTCATTTGACATGATGAGGTTGCTACCTGCATGAACAATCCTCCTGTTGTTGTTATCCCACAGATGTTGAGCAAGCCTGTTCTTGGCAGCCCAATGCCATTCTTATATAGATACAGGTCTTCTTCAGTTGTTTCACTGCTCCGTACAGTGTGTTAGCAGAGCTTGTATTGTCTTTTACATGTTTGAAAGGTAATACATGCTCCACACAGGCAGGTGATAGGTGTACAGACCAGTCAAATACAGACAGGTGATGAGTGTACAGACCAATCAAACACAGTCAGGTAATGAGTGTACAGACTGGTCAAACAAAGGCAGGTGATAAGTGTACAGACCAGTCAAATACAGGCAGGTGATGGGTGTACAGACCAGTCAAATACAGGCAGGTGATGAGTGTACAGACCAGTCAAATACAGTCAGGTGATGAGTGTACAGACCAGTCAAATACAGGCAGGTGATGGGTGTACAGACCAGTCAAATACAGGCAGGTGATGAGTGTACAGACCAGTCAAATACAGGCAGGTGATGAGTGTACAGACCAGTCAAATACAGGCAGGTGATGAGTGTACAGACCAGTCAAATACAGGCAGGTGATGGGTGTACAGACCAGTCAAATACAGGCAGGTGATGAGTGTACAGACCAGTCAAACACAGCCAGGTGATGAGTGTACAGACCAGTCAAACACAGGTGATGAGTGTACAGACCAGTCAAACACAGTCAGGTGATGAGTGTACAGACCAGTCAAACACAGGTGATGAGTGTACAGACCAGTCAAACACAGCCAGGTGATGGGTGTACAGACCAGTCAAACACAGTCAGGTGATGGGTGTACAGACCGGTCAAACACAGGCAGGTGATGGGTGTACTGACCAATCAAACACAGGTAGGTGTTGGGTGTACTGACCAATCAAACACAGGCAGATGATGGGTGTACTGACCAATCAAACACAGGCAGGTGTTGGGTGTACTGACCAATCAAACACAGCCAGGTGATGAGTGTACAGACCAGTCAAACACAGGCAGGTGATGAGTATACAGACCGGTCAAACACAGGCAGGTGATGAGTGTACAATATAGGCAGGACATGAGTATACAGACCGGTCAAACACAGACAGGACATGAGTATACAGACCAGTCAAACACAGGCAGGACATGAGTATACAGACCGGTCAAACACAGGCAGGCCATGAGTGTACAGACCAGTCAAACACAGGCAAGCAATAAGTGTGGTGTTGTTCATTCATCACGAGTGATGAGGACCTTTTCTTTTTTCACCTAGCCAGTCCTTCCAGTCGAGTATTCTGTCAATCCGGGTCGTGGATGGGTAAGGAAATGGCTGATGAGTCCGATTTGGGATCTTCATACTTGCAGGCAGTGACAGCATGGGAAGTTCGCTTTGTAAGATGGTGATCATGATTGTCAGCAAATCCATGTATCTCATCCGCTTTATTGCTCAGCCAGGAGTCCCGCACTGACGCAACTTTTTGACTGTAGTTTAGCTTGTCAGCGGACTTACGCTCTCCGCTTCGCCACTCGCACGTTGTCACAGGACTCGACTGTGTTAGTACTGGATACATGAAAAGAGAATGACTTGCGCGATGGATTTGATTTAAGTGAGGAAGGGTTGCACAGTTTGTCGACCTCACTATCTCGTCCGAGTCCAACTTTAACCAGTGGCAAGACAAGTCAGGACGACTAGATACGGACTCGGGTGCAGTTGATGACCACGGTTGCTCAAGTGCCTCGCCGTGTTCTGTGCGGCCCACACTGTTCAGCACATTTTCTGTTATGGTAGCCTGATGATGAATTTCCTGCTTAGCTGGCTGGGCTTGAGCAAATCTAAAAAAGCTTTCTCTGTTCTTGGCTTCCTACTTTTTTTTTTTACCACCTCTCCTGTCCCTTTTCATCACGTCAGCTTAGAATATTCTGTGATATTTCATCTTCTTCCAAAACTCAAATGAATTCAAGAAGTGTTTTATCGACGGAACACCACTTGAGGACCGAACTACAGTTGATATATGTGAAATAAGATACACCTATTTGATAATGTGCCGTATTCTGGTTGTAGTCGAACTCTAAGCCTACCGTCCCCCATTCCCGACAACGCGTGAGCGCAAAATCGCTGGGCCGTGCAGCGAATATGCACACATACTCTCGAGGCACCTTGCTGACACTTAGACCGGAAGTGTGTATGGGTCACTCATTACCACTGGAGGTGACAAGACGTCTTGCCTACCTCGGAGTCCTTGTCAGTGAGAGACCCAAACAAACGTGCAGCAGGAAAAGACAATGAGTGTACAGACCTGTCAAACACAGGCAGGTGTAGAGATCAGTGAACATTTTAAATGACAGTTACTGGTGAAACATGCAGCTGTCAATCAGAGAACAAAGATAACAACAATATGTTGCATATAGTAGCATTTACAATATCTTACAATTAGTAGCATTTACAATATCTTACAATTAGTAGCATTAACAATATCTTACAACATCTTAACATGAGCAGCAGCAATGTCTCAGATAGTTAATGTCTGTCAAATGGAAGCTTACAAACACCTGGTCAGTATCAGAACACTGACAGTCTTAGCCTGTCAGTTACCAGACATGTCTAACACATGAACTGAAACAATTGACAGCAAAATAATGGCACTAACAACTGACAGCAAACTCTGGCACTAACAATTAACAGCAAACTCTGGCATTAACAACTAACAGCAAACTCTGGCACTAACAGCAAACTAATGACACTAACAACTAACAGCAAACTCTGGCACTAACAACTAACAGCAAACTCTGGCACTAACAATTAACAGCAAACTAATGACACTAACAACTAACAGCAAACTAATGGCACTAACTACTAACAGCAAACTAATGACACTAACAACTAACAGCAAATTAATGGCACTAACAACTAACAGCAAACTAATGACACTAACAACTAACAGCAAACTCTGGCACTAACAACTAACAGCAAACTAATGACACTAACAACTAACAGCAAACTAATGACACTAACAACTAACAGCAAACTCTGGCAACAACTAACAGCAAACTAATGACACTAACAACTAACAGCAAACTCTGGCCCTAACAACTAACAGCAAACTAATGACACTAACAACTAACAGCAAACTCTGGCACTAACAACTAACAGCAAACTAATGGCACTAACAACTGACAACAAACTCTGGCACTAACAACTAACAGCAAACTAATGGCACTAACAACTGACAACAAACTCTGGCACTAACAACTAACAGCAAACTAATGACACTAACAACTAACATCAAACTAATGGCACTAACAACTGACAACAAACTAATGACACTAACAACTAACAGCAAACTCTGGCACTAACAACTAACAGCAAACTAATGGCACTAACAACTGACAACAAACTAATGACACTAACAACTAACAGCAAACTAATGGCACTAACAACTGACAACAAACTAATGGCACTAACAACTAACAGCAAACTAATGGCACTAACAACTGACAACAAACTAATGACACTAACAACTAACAGCAAACTCTGGCACTAACAGCAAACTAATGACACTAACAACTAACAGCAAATTAATGGCACTAACAACTAACAGCAAACTAATGACACTAACAACTAACAGCAAACTAATGACACTAACAACTAACAGCAAACTAATGACACTAACAACTGACAACAAACTAATGACACTAACAACTAACAGCAAACTCTGGCACTAACAGCAAACTAATGACACTAACAACTAACAGCAAATTAATGGCACTAACAACTAACAGCAAACTAATGGCACTAACAACTAACAGCAAACTAATGACACTAACAACTAACAGCAAACTAATGACACTAACAACTAACAGCAAACTAATGACACTAACAACTGACAACAAACTCTGGCACTAACAACTAACAGCAAACTAATGGCACTAACAACTAATGGCACTAACAACTAACAGCAAACTCTGGCACTAACAACTAATAGCAAACTCTGGCACTAACAACTGACAGCAAACTCTGGCACTAATAACTAACAACAGGCACTCAAAACTAGTATCCCGAGCCAGGGTTAAGAAAATTCCTCCTTCTCAAAAACTAATTTCACAGCTTCTAGCACATTCGGAACAACATGGTTGGGCGTTGTCAGGGTGGGGTCAATGACAAAGTCTCTGTGGTTATGAGAACTCATTCTGTTATTAGCGAAACTCACAAAGTCTGTTGTAGTCTTGAATACACCGGTACACACAAGAATGCTCTCACAACAGGAAGCTTTGTCCATTCCTAAAGTGTCCTCTTCTAATGATTTTATAACATGAAGGTTCGCACCTGAGTCACGCTGAAACATGTGGGTGTCCTCAAGGTCCTCCCCATCACTCTCCTCATCCAGAAAGTCTGCATCTGCCTTCAGTTGGGTGGCTACACGAATCTTCTTGTCCTGATTGTGTCCAATGATGTGTTTCCTCCTTTGTAGATATCTGTTATACAGATTTCCCCCGTATATGTCTGTCTCAGGATTGTCTCTGTAGCAAAAAAGAGTACTCATTTGTTAACATTTTCCAGGCAAAAACATGTACAGAAATAGAACGAATCATAAGATTATTAAAGATTTCTGATACATATCATAAATATCGTTACGGGTTACAGACAATTCTCCTTTGTGTAGTACTCGAGTCATCATGAAACTGACAGACAATTGTACAGGCTGGTCAGGATCAGGTGGCATGACAAAGTACCTGGATCAGGTGGCAGGACAAAGTACCTAGGCTGGTCAGGATCAAGTGGCAGGACAAAGTACCAGGATCTGGTGGCAGGACAAAGTACCTAGGCTGGTCAGGAACAGGTGGCAGGACAGAGTACCTGAATCAGGTGGCAGGACAAAGTATCAGGATCAGGTGGCAGGACAAAGTACCAGGATCAGGTGGCAGGACAAAGTACCAGGATCAGGTGGCAGGACAAAGTACCTAGGCCGGTCAGGATCAAGTGGCAGAACAAAGTACTTGGATCAGGTAGCAGAACAAAGTACCTAGGCTGGTCAGGAACAGGTGGCAGGACAAAGTACCTGGATCAGGTGGCAGGACAAAGTACCAGGATCAGGTGGCAGGACAAAATACCTAGGCTGTTCAGGAACAGGTGGCAGGACAAAGTACCAGGATCAGGTGGCAGGACAAAATACCTAGGCTGGTCAGGAACAGGTGGCAGGACAAAGTACCTGGATCAGGTGGCAGGACAAAGTACCTGGATCAGGTGGCAGGACAAAGTACCTAGGCTGGTCAGGAACAGGTGGCAGGACAAAGTACCTGGATCAGGTGGCAGAACAACGTACCTAGGCTGGTCAGGAACAGGTGGCAGGACAAAGTACCTGACAGAAATTATTAACGGGTAAAACATGTTGAGCATCCATACACTTCCGTAGAAAGCCCAGATAGGATAGTGTCCGTCCAAGCAGCAACTACATCGTGAGCTCAGAACAGATAGTCATCAGGGGGACAGGAGAAATGCTACAGACACTCATTAAACATGTTTCTGATAAGCTCCAACATTGATGTCACTTCATGGAAGATGATTGCACAGAATCATTCCACTTGGCATGCTAGCATCGCACAAGGTACTCAGATTGCAGAAAAAAACATCATTGCAGAGGCTCAAAGAAAGTAGGTCACCCAAAAGAACAGAATGCATGACGACCTAACAGCTGACTCCACACATGTGTGCCCCAAGTGCGGCAAAATCTGCTGTGTCAGGATTGAACTTTACAGTTCTATCAGATTACATCTAGTGGTACATGTCTGATGATGTCGCCATCTTCGCTTGCAATGAGCAACATGTACATTATGTTTCAGGTAGAGGATTAAACACCTTAATATGTTAGGCCTTCAGCTGGATAAGGTGAGGTGGTCATTTATCTTTTTCACGGTCTTGCCTTCTTTAACCCACAGTAGAGTCAGGTACCTATATTGTACAAAATGTACATATCTGTTTAAACAAATATTAAATATTAACAGTGCAGCATATAGAATGATAACAAATATTAAATATTAACAGTGCAGCATATAGCATGATAACAAATATTAACAGTGCAGCATATAGCATGATAACAAATATTAAATATTAACAGTGCAGCATATAGCATGATTACAAATATTAAATATTAACAGTGCAGCATATAGCATGATAACAAATATTAAATATTAACAGTGCAGCATATAGCATGATAACAAATATTAACAGTGCAGCATATAGCATGATAACAAATATCTATCTTAAATAATGTAGAGCCCTTCTCTTTTGACAGTGTCAAAGACATTGGTCAGGTCAACAAAATCTGTGTACAGGTCGCAATGCTGCTCTTGACATTTCTTCACAGTTGCTCCATGTATCATGTCCACGGTTTCACGACCGGCTCGAAAACCACACTGACTCAGGTGGTAGGTCCTGTTCTAGATGACTGGTTAGGCAGTTGAGCTGGACTCGGATCAGAATTTTGCCTGCGATTGGCGGGGGAGTATTCCAATGTGGATATCGTAACAGTACAAGTAGTTGCTCACTACACAATAAATCAATCACCATCTATTTTTGTCACATATATAATAATTAGAACATAAGATTTTGAAATGTTAATCAATTAGCTCGTTGCTCTCTCACATCAGGCAGGCAACAATCGAGTTATTTCACTTTCTTAAAATAAAATTAGAAATGAGTGCATGCAAAAAAGTTATAACTTATGCGGAAGAAGAAATGATCCTAATTTATTGAGCATTTGAAATGGGCTATTACTATTCTGATGAATTGATTTAATATTTAACAGAAGTTTTCCACAATTATTAGACAAAAATCAGGCACAAATGAGATGAGACAAGGTAATCAGGTACAGGTAACATACCTCTTAACCAGTCCAGGTCTTAGAAGCAAGTATTCCCTTGCAAATAGTTATCCAGATATCAGCGTAGCATAGCTGACCAAGACTCTATTCCACCACCATGTGGCCGCCCTGGAAATAGGCTGCACTAGTTACTAGTGTAGTCTGGCCAATGGATAGGAAAGGGGTGGTAAACTAGGTGTGTCAGGCTGAATGGTGCAGATATCGCACTCTCGCTGTAAATTATGACACAGCATCTCAACTTCCTTTTCAGTACGATATACTGAAGATAAATAAGAACCGCAAAGATACTTGATTCAATTCCCATTACCAGTATGCCCCAGCTGTAAATGGATACCTGGCTTACTGGTAAGAAAGGAAAGGGAGGAAGGAAGGGAACTGACCACCACACTTCATAAATCAGTTGTGACCTTACACACTGAAGTCTGTTACACTTCATCGATGACAGCAGTGTCTGATGGTGAACTACCTTTACCATCCTGTGAGAAAAAAGGGGTCATAACACAGGTGTAGCATTGGGCAACATTTTTGATAAAGGATAAAGTAGGTACAGCAAGAAGAAGAATAAAACGCAGTTACCCTATGCAGTAGATGGTCTGTAAAGGGTCAACTCCCATGAGTTTGGCTTGTTGAGTAAGGAGAAAGTCAGCATGGTGGTAGGTTATCTCACTGGGTTTGCCTATCAGGGCTGTGTATTTCATCTCTTTTCCTGTGATTTTCTGAGAACATGATTTAGCAACATAAAAGTGCAATAGTTGATTATAATTGAAGTAATGATCAATACATATATGCTATAATTGAAGTAATGATCAATACATATATGCTATAATTGAAGTAATGATCAATACATATATGCTATAATTGAAGTAATGATCAATACATATATGCTATAATTGAAGTAATGATCAATACATATGTGATATAATTGAAGTAATGATCAATACATACATATATGCTATAATTGAAGTAATGATCAATACATATATGATATAATTGAAGTAATGATCAATACATATATGCTATAATTGAAGTAATGATCAATACATAAATGCTATAATTGAAGTAATGATCAATACATATATGCTATAATTGAAGTAATGATCAATACATATATGCTATAATTGAAGTAATGATCAATACATAAATGCTATAATTGAAGTAATGATCAATACATATATGCTATAATTGAAGTAATGATCAATACATATATGCTATAATTGAAGTAATGATCAATACATATATGCTATAATTGAAGGGATGAATAATAAATATATGAAATAATTGAATGAATATTTAAAACAATATTAAACAATTTGTAATATCTGGGCTCAATTGTCAGCGATAAAGCATCACCACGCGAGATGTTGGTTAGAATAGCGGCAATAGCACGGCTTAATACAATCTGGCAAGACAAACGGTTAGCCATATGCACGAAGATCATATTTTCATGCGTACATTGTTCCTGTTAATATTCCTTTATGCTTGTGCGACATAGACAATTACAGCGGAAGACACAGGCCTTGTAGATGAGATGTTTCCGTAGACTTCTAAACGTCACATACAAGGACAGAGTTACAAATGAGGAAATACGAGAAAGAATTACAACAGCAATAAGACCTTTTGAAAACCCCTTGGCAACGGTCAAAAGACGGAAACATCTCGATATCAAACGGTCTAGCAAATACGATCATATATAGAAAGGTACAAGGCAGGCGACGAAGAGGTCATACAAGAATGAACCAATTTTAGACCAGAGGAAGCACAGGCAGCGGTCGCTGACAGAGAGAGGTGTTGTGGGGATGTCTTCATGTGTGCCACAACGACCTCACCGGTTACGGGATGACTTGACTTTGAAGGAATGATTGTTGTTGTTGGAAGTTATTCATGCTAAGTTTAATTAATTCTTGACAATGTTTCTTTGGTATCTGGTTACAGTGGATCTTCCTACATCCTGAGACGTACATGAGAGGTAGGACCAGGGTCCTCGTCGCTGTTGTGCAATATGAGGCTCCTTAGTAAGTTCCCCACTATGGGGATTATAATGACAATTCCCACCACGTTGGACAGACTACTGTGTCACAACTTGTTTCCAGAAGCACGAATGGGGATGTCAGGTGGGGCCTTGGTCAGTATGATTCACCTGATCTAGATTACTTTCGCCATTTGAAGAAATGACCAACACATACGTTCTACATTAGCTTGGAAGTGAAAGCACGACTGTCAAATATATATCAAAGTATTCGGTTCCTACTTCAAGAGGACGGAATGGAGATACCAGCACAGAGGATGCAAACTTGAAAATGACGGGATAGACAAGCTTCGCAGGAATAGGCAGACACTAATCTTCAGACTCAGCACAGAACATTGCAAACTCAAGGTCAAATTCCACAGAATGGGTCTCAAGGACACCGCCACGTGCGATTGCGGAGCACCCAAGCAAACATCAGATCATATCCTGCAGGACTGCCCCACTTATGCAGACAAAAGAGAGGCAGTCTGGCCCGCGGAAGCGACCATGCTCAAAAAGCTGTGGAGGACCGGCGGAGACCTGAAACGCACACTTCTTAGTGAATCTCATCGAGCTAAAAGCATGGCATCAGTTGATCGAAGAAGAAGAAGAGAAGACCCCTACTCTGGCATTACAGTCTCCAAGGGTAAAGAGTTTCTCAGACGGAACAGACGAAATGACGGCGTGTAGCTCTTTGTATAATTTATTCCTGATTTTTTCAGGATTACTCACTGTCGGGGCATATGCACTGATCAGTGTAGCAGTCATCTCGTGCTTCAGTGAGAGTTGTAGAGTCAGTAGTCGGCCATTGATTCCGTATGGGGGACAAACAAGTTCGCAGACTAGATGCGACCTGATGGTAAGTCCGACACCAGCCGTATTATAACGTGAACGCTCACTCCAGAAGAAAGTGTAGGCGTCCACAGCTTCTGTGACTTGATCATTTCCAAGTAACCTGGTCCCGCTTAAAAGCAACCACATCCAACGTGCATTGTGCAATTTCGGCGGCCTTGACGCTGTACACTAATGTGTGCTCGTTCTACGCGCCAAAGGTAATAGTCTTCATGTGATTTCAATTGTGCGATTCACCTAATATGTCTAACGTTGTTACTTGCGCTAAAACAATTTTAGTGAGAAATCATTGCGCTGTCGTCAGCCTCCCTTTCTCGTCCTGGGTTACTTTTGTCTAGTGCAAAGACATAAGCAACACGTCTGGAAATGGCACAGGTTGCAGATTTTACCTCAGGGTTTACTCCACGTGGATGGTTAACGCGCAAAGCAGTGGTGGTGTGGCTGCCAACAAAATATTTGTTAGGCCTTAAACACATAATATAGCACGCAGGCTACACTAACAAATAAAATAGATCAAAAATAGGTAACAAGGTTCCAGTGCCAAATGACACCCATAGTGGGTACACAAGCAAAGTATGGCAATGTCCTTAAAAAAAATGTTTGTAGGAGTCACAGTTCGTTCACATCCAGCTCTCTAAACTATACTTACATTAGCCTGTCGCCAGTCCTACCTCGCAGACAGTGTTATAATACGTATTGGTGAACTGAAAATACACGCCTGTAGTCAAGGAAGGCACATTATATATATATATATATATATATATATATATATATATATATATATATATATATATATATATATACACACAAAGTTTTGAAAACGTGAAATTAAAATCAAATAAAAGATGGTTCATCTTTCCCTTCCTGTGTATGTAAGCGTGCCTTTGTTGCTCATGTATTGATGTACTGGGTAACCCTAACAGGCGTGTGAGCTCACGATCCCACTGCGCCTCCTCCCTCGCACATGTGGTTGACGTCATTTCTGTTTAAATTATTTGCTGTCTCATCGCCTTTTTATCATTCAGGCTCGTTTTTTTTACGCGATATCAAATCCCACATATGTGTCTCTAATTTACTATTATGCATAGGAAAATTGTGTTCGCTTCACACATTCCATTGACTTAGTCCATCTGTTTAGTTGTTACGTCCCTGTTTGTTGAATTCTTGATAAAGGTCTTTATGTGCCGAAACGTCAGAACATGCATTTCAGATTTCTTATATACAACTGCATTTTCAGTTTTTATTTGGTGCCTCTTGCCAGTGGCTACTAATGTCATGACATACATGCCACAAAGTACTACCGTGGTAAACAACTAACTCACCTGGTACAGACCCTCCAAGGCACTCATAAAACATCCGTGGCCTAGTCTGAAAAAAATATAATTAATACAGATCTTTTAAGCGTAAAAGAAAATAGAAACAGAAGATAAAAAGAACTATATTTATGAAAACAAAGAGAAAAAACAGAAGGAACGAATTAAATAACGTCACACACAAAAAAGACAAATTGAAGTATATATATATATATGTATATATTTACTACTACTGTTTTAAACGATGTTAAATCGCTCAGACCAGTTTTTTTCTTTTTCTTCGTCGTTCGTTCTCAAACTACCAAGCGCGGGGAACAAATGTGTTGTGTCGTAGTTTACGGCGTGACTGCGATATTCACACCTTTCGGTACGACACATCCGACTTCAGCATGGTATTTTTGGGTACCTGGTTAGCCTTCCCTCTTCGACCCCTTCTCTTTAGCCAGTCTACCCTATTGGAGCCTGTTATTCATGATCAACACATGGATGCGGAGAAGGGTCTTGGCAGCTGCCAACTATTACTGAATAAATCATGAGTCAAAACTGTTATTGAACACATTAATGAGTTGGAATATCTGTCACTGAATGAATTAAAAAGTTACAAGAACCACTGTAGATAGATACGCGAGTCAACAGAATAATTGTCACTGATTGAATTCAAAAGTTACAATAACCACTGTAGATAGATACGCGAGTCAGCAGAACAACTGTTACTGATTGAATTCAAAAGTTACAAGAACCGCTGTAGATAGATACGCGAGTCAGCAGAATAAACGTCACTGATTGATTCATGAATTTTTAAAAATGTTACTGAAAGATTCACGAGTTAGAAAAACGGTTACTGCATAGATTCAGAAGTTTATGTTAATATAAATGATTGACAACGCTAAAAATAACAAACGAAAACGCCAAAATACACATGGATTGTTGGAAATGCAAGAAAATGAAGATGCGGTGCTTTGATAACCGAATTTATAGAAATACCGACTTGATCAATTAGAACCAATAGAAATGTCGACTTGATCAATTAGAGTCAATCACAAGTTATTTATATCCATCCGTACGTGTGTGAAAACATTAGATGTCCATTCTAATTGGCTAAAATCATTCCATGTGATAACAGATGCTTTTGCACACGTGGAGAATTCTCGCATTTGGCTTGTTTATGTTTCTCCCGAAAAAAATTATTTGAATCACAAACGCACATTTTTTTTTCACCCATTACATCACGAACGCTAAAAAATAACTCAGTAAATACAACAAAATTATATAACATTTTCAGTGCAAGGTCTTAGAAGTGTTCAATTTGTATTTTTGTTAGGCTATTAAAAACAAAATGAAACCGTACATATGACGTAAGCGCCCTCGTTTTTGAGGCGCTTCCGGTGCGTGTGTACCAACTGCCTCCCTTTCCTCAACTTCCACATAACGGGGTCATTATACTGGCATCCCTGCATGTGGGTAATCGTTAAATGACCTCTCTTATCTTCAGAAATATGAATAGGCCGATACAGGTTGCGCTAGTCCCATGGCAAACATATGCTCTCGGGGATGAAGTGTTAGAGACCCCACAGTTGGATGATTATGTTTTCTTTGAGCTGGTGTAACCAGTTCTCTTGCTTAGTCGTATTGACTTTACTGACGCGTGTACCCGTGTGCAGCTGGGTAGAGTGGAGCGTGTCAAGAGTGTTGATACAGCGCGATCTATTTGCCGCGAGAGACAATAACACCCACATGGACTTCAAAACAAGAGAAAGACCAAGTAAAAGATGGATTGACGACGTTAAAATAAAACAGCATAATAGACGTGTTTATTATAACAACGACCATACAGATGACACAAGAAAGAGTACTGTGCACATCCACGTGGCGTCCGATGACGTGAGTGGACACATGCGATTTAACCTTGTAAGTTCGAGCTTTACCGTGGGCTTGATGTTCGTCTTATACAAATACATGTCAGACCATTAAATGTTGACCTTCCCATTCCTAATGTTGTTTTTGTTGCTTGGTGTCTACAATGTGAGACAGCCAACCCCATGTCCAGCCCGCCTATTGGGAAATACCTGACAAGTTATAGTTTCAGTTCTTTGTTCCCCGTTCGGTTCCTTGTGGCACTCAGACAGGTCCCGAATACCTGTCATTAATTAGTTCCATAACCTGGCTCCGAGTACGCGGTACTTCAGATACAAAGTGACGGAGATGAGAACCCCGTGGACCGAATATGCAAAAAGATATGAGTATCCAGACGACGTATTCGGAAGCAATGACGTTAAATATTTGGCGATTATGAGAAGCGACGGACCGGGATGTATCGACATTGGTAGATACTCGTAAGATACAAGTGATTGAGCTTTTTTTCCAATGCCACGTGATCAAACAATGGGTATAACACACTAAGACCGTTGTAAAACTATATATTTTTATTTTGGAAGTAACAGTGGGTATGGTACACTAAGACCGTTGTAAAACTATATCTTTTTATTTTGGAAGTAACAGTGAGTATGGCACACTAAGACCGTTGTAAAACTATATCTTTTTATTTTGGAAGTAACAGTGGATATGACACACTAAGACCGTCGTAAAACTATATCTTTTTATTTTGGAAGTAACAGTGGATATGACACACTAAGAAGACCGTTGTAAAACTATCTTTTTATGTTGGAAGTAACAGTGGGTATGGTACACTAAGACCGTTGTAGAACTATATCTTTTTATTTTGAAGTGCCATTCTGTATTTATGCTATAATTATTATGATCGTTCCTTTTTCTCTCCTATAGGAGCATGGGAGTCATCACTAAAAACTAGCCTGCAGCATGCACAGCTTGGTTGTCATGTAAAGGCCGCTATTTATGTAGCAATCTGTTTTACGTGAAGATATGCCAGACCCTAATTTGACATTTATTGGTCGCCTTACAGCGCATGAATAACAGAGAGCAGTGACGCTATTCTTTGCTCCCCAAAGATAGTCCCAGGATGCACACGAAAAAATGCTTCAATTAGTTATAAATAAAAATAGGTCGATTCATTTTTCTTGTTGGATGTCTTATGCCCTGCTGATTAAATACATTGTGTACATTTGCGTAGGCTTCCCTGTTCACCCCTCTTTGACTTTATCTGTTCTTTTTGTATTCTTATTCTTCACCACACCATTCCCCCCTCCATCTCTCTCTGTTTCTCTATCTCTCTCTCTCTCACACACACGCACACAAACTCACTTCTTATCATTTATTCTTTGCCATGAAAATGCTTCAAATGAAAACTACATTTGTTCCCACTTCAAAATGTGTTAAGACAAAGTGGCACACAATCCTATCAAATTTTGTCGTGGCCTCCATTAAATTCGCCACAAGTCCTTCAGACCATACATAGTGCATGGACTACTCTAGAGAAAAATTCTTTCAATTGTGGAATCAGCTGTCAGGGCACCCATCTTGCAGATACTTTTTGGAACGGAAGCACATCGTGAATGATGCAATGTGGTCAACCATAATTACCAGAAAAGGTGACCATTTCATTCAGTCACTTGGTGAGTTTTAATCACCATGAATTAACGGCTGCAATCAACCTTGGTGTCACTGCTTGGTGTGACTATCCAGTTGCAGGACGGTCTGTCACAGATCTCACGCCGTTTCAGAACTTCCTACTCTATTCGTGCACTTGAAACAGGGACATGCAATCACGTACTGAACTTTCATGATTCGATGATCTTCGAAAGGTTTTACACTTGCTTAAATAAACGGATAAGAGAACGCTTCTCCTCTCTGGTGCATATCACTTGAATGGCGGCTACCTTCAAACAACTACTTTGACGGTGTGTGCCTCGCCTGTACCGGCGACTACAGCTGAATAATACACAGTTATTGTTGAAGGAATGCCCACATTCGGTAGATTTACCCTTTTGTGCGCCCTAAAAAGGATGTTTGGTGGCGGTTTGTCGTAGCGTTCCTGACATCCCTAGCGCGCTGATGAAGGTGGACCTGGGTCCTCCAGGAGGTTGTGCTATGTTTGGGTTCAGTTGGGTGTCGATCACTACTGCGGACATCACATTGATCCCTCACCTTGTTCGCCAAACTGCCATGAAAACAGCATGTTTCGAGGAAGCCAATGTATGGGTCTTGCCCAATATGTTTTGCCTGAACCTGACTAACATGTCTGATTAGTATATTTTGCCTGAACTGACGTTAGTCTTCCAACGGAGTCGTTAAAAAAGTTATCGGAACGGATCCGTAGCACACTAGTATGGAGTAGATCATTAGCCGGCACGACATAAGAGCTAGACATACATACTCCTTTACACACATACGTACTTCCTACATACATACCTCCCTACACACATACATACTCCCCTACACACATACATACTCCCCTACACACATACGTACTTCCTACATACATACATACCTCCCTACACACATACATACTCCCCTACACACACATACTCCCCTACACACACATATACTCCCTTCACACACATACTCCCCTACACACATTCATACTCCCCTACACACATACATACTCCCCTACACATGCATACTCCCCTACACACATACATACTCCCCTACACATACATACTCCCCTACATACATACCTCCCTATACACACATACTCCCCTACATACATACCTCTATATACAAATACATACTCCCCTACACACACATACTCCCCTACATACATACCTCCCTACACATACATACTCCCCTACACACATACCCCCCTACACACATACCCCCCCACACACATACATACTCCCCTACACGCATACATACTCCCCTACACACATACTCCCCTACACACATACTCCCCTACACATATACATACTCCCCTACACACACATACTTCCCTACACACACACATACTCCCCTACACACACACATACTCCCTACACCCATACTCCCCTACACACATACCTACTCCCCTACACACACATACTCCCCTACACACACATACTCCCTACACCCATACTCCCCTACACACACATACTCCCTACACACATACTCCCTACACACACATACTCCCCTACACACACATACTCCCCTACACACACACATACTCCCCTACACACACACATACTCCCCTACACACATACATACTACCTACACACATACTCCCCTACACACACATACTCCCCTACATACATACATACATACTCCCTACACACACTTACCTCCTTTCACACATATATACTCCCGTACACACATACACACTCCCCTACACACATACATACTCCCCTACACACACACTCACTCCCTACACACATACATACTCCCCTACACATACATACTCCCCTACATACACATACTCCCCTACACAAATACATACTCCCTACACACACATACTCTCCTGCACACACACCTACTCCCCTACACACATACTTCCCTACACACACATACTCCCTACACACACACATACTCCCTACACACACATACTCCCCTACACATACATACTCCCTACACACATACTCCCCTACACACATACATACTCCCTACACACATACATACTCCCTACACACATACTTCCCTACACACATACTCCCCTACACACATACTCCTCTACACACACATACTCCCTACATACACACATACTCCCCTACACACACACATACTCCCCTACACACACATACTCCCCTTCACACACATACTCCCCTACACACACATACTCCCCTACACACACACATACTCCCCTACACACACACACATACTCCCCTACACACATACATACTACCTACACACATACTCCCCTACACATACATACTCCCCTACATACACATACTCCCCTACACAAATACATACTTCCCTACACACACATACTCCCTACACACACACATACTCCCTACACATACATACTCCCCTACACATATATACTCCCCTACACATACATACTCCCCTACACATACATACATACTCCCTACACACACACACATACTCCCTACACACACATACTCCCCTACACACATACTCCCCTACACATACATACTCCCCTACACATACATACTCCCTACACACATACTCCCCTACACACATACTCCCCTACACACATACATACTCCCTACACACATACATACTCCCCTACACAGACATACTCCCCTACACACACATACTCCCCTACACACATACTCCCCTATACACACATACTCCCTACACACATACATACTCCCTACACACATACATACTCCCTACACACACACATACTCCCCTACACACACACATGCTCCCCTACACACACACACATACTCCCTACACACACACATACTCCCCTACACACACACATACTCCCCTACACACACATACTCCCCTACACACATACAAACATGAGTGAGGAGAAAGATTTATTTGTCCAAAACAGCGAGAGACAGGAAAGCGAGAAGATACAAGAGAGACGAAAGGCATTACACGAAAAAAAAGGTTCATTTCAGCTAAAGACAAGTTGATATGTCTTTTTATAATGACAAATAAGTCAGAAAAAACTCGGATAAGGACTTCCGGTACACGACCAGATACAGGTAAAGTTTCTCATTGGAGTAGAACGGTCAACGAATGCAGAAGCCTTGAAACATGCTTACTTTAAAAGTGTCCAGCTGCAGTAGTGACACCTGTTTCGTCGTGAGGTGAATATGTGAACGATGATGGACGTATAATAACAAATACTCCTTCTCCATCTCCCGTACAAACAAGTGGCCTAGGCACTCCTCTTCTACCATAGTATGCAGATGTCACCCTTTCTTTCTCTAATAACTTATAGTTTCTTCAGGATGAGTAACCAGCCCCATGCCAAAACCCACTTTTTCTACGACATGCTCAGCATGAAACATCGCTACTATTCTTTACTCCCTTTTCAGGCCCAGTAATACACTAGCAATAACAAAACACATCACAGTTTAAGTATCAATAAGACGAATAGCAAGAAACACGGACTGCCTTATCCCACTCAAGGTTATTATATCGCTGACATGTAAATCCAGGGAATAAAAAAAGCGTTATATGGGCATAACGTAATTCATAATCCAGACTAAGCAGACTTTCATTCAGTTGGCCAGTAAAACGTCGATGTCACGCGTCAGTGGCATTGATGTCAGCACAAATAACCGACATCCTTTGTGTGCTGCAGGAAAGTATAGACCACGGGTCTCTAAGCTACGGCACGAGGGCCACATGGAGTTTGTCACAATATTTTATCCGGCCCGTAATCAACTTAAACAGAAACAGAACAAAATAATCTTGAATCTTCTTCTTCTTCTTCTTCATCGTACGCAGTCAGACAGCAACCTTTATTTTTTCGAAAAAAGCAGTGGTCATCCTGAGGCTGTCGACACTGCCATAGAGCTTGTCTAGTGTTGCCACTGGTGATGGCCACATCTGCTCTCTCTGATCCTGGTATGTCGGGCAGATTTGCAGCAAATGCTCAGCGGTCATTTTCGCGGTACCACACGGGCATTCGTCAGTGCCACCTATCTTCAATTTGTTGAATAGGCGGTACATCAGTCTATTGTGGCCAGTGCGAAGTCTGAAAACCACGACCTGCTCTCTTCTGTTCAACTGGTAATAGGCATCGTTTTTTGTGTAAAACTGGAATCAATCCAATAGCTTCCTTTCCAAACAAGCTCATTCTATGAAGAAAAAACCTAACAGTAAAATTATAACCAAAGCCAGCTACAAAGTTAGCCTACATGTGAGGTAAGGTGGGTCCCATGGCAACGATTGAAGATAATTAATCACGAACTAAGCCGCAGCCTATGTGAGGTGGGGTGGACAGTTCCCTTCCTTGCTGTTTAGATCTTCCACA
The DNA here is from genome assembly GCA_036924085.1 of Ariolimax columbianus. NCBI lineage: Eukaryota > Metazoa > Mollusca > Gastropoda > Stylommatophora > Arionidae > Ariolimax > Ariolimax columbianus. The sequence goes on along the minus strand of JAVGWX010000292.1, from coordinate 1,831 downwards.
ACTAGGTCGACTGGATGAGCGGTCGTACCGGAATGAACCACTCCGGATTTATTTATGTCCGTCGTGATTTCGAACCCTGGCGCGGTGTGTTTCCAGTCTATATGTATGTGTTGACGAAAAGAGGCGAAGTCATTCACCGTAGTATTTCCCACCAAATAGTACATGTCGGAAGCAGATGGAGAGTTATGCTAAAAAAAAATCTATCATCAGTATCACGTCAAATATTGCTTGTGGTAAACTTTAAGATGTAGGAATCAATATAGTTCATTAAGATATGGACAAAACATGACGCTTTGGTGGTATTCTCTCGCTTTTCGTGAACTGACATATATGTGTGCCACTTCACAGCTTCTAGTATTTATCCGCTGCATCTAGTATTGATGTATCCACATGTGGTACTGGGAAAATGAACCACGAACATCTTATGCAAAATTGTCCGACATGCAAGGACCAGAGAAAGCACATGTGGCCATTACCAGTGTCAACACCAGACAAGCTGTATGGCAGAGGCGACAGCTTCAGGATAACCGCACCTCTGGTCTCTTTGAAAAACTCAACTCGACGTCTAACCGGGTACTTCTTCTTCTTCTTCATCGTACGCAGTCAGACATCAACTTTTATTTTTTCGAAAAAAGCAGTGGTCATCCTGAGGCTGTCGACACTGCCATAGAGCTTGTCTAGTGTTGCCACTGGTGATGGTCACATCCGCTCTCTCTGATCCTCGTATGTCGGGCAGTTTTGCAGCAAATGCTCAGCGGTCATTTTCCCGGTGCCAGACGGGCATTCGTCAGTGTCACCTATCTTCAATTTGTTGAATAGGTGGTACCTCAGTCTATTGTGGCCAGTGCGAAGTCTGAAGACCACGACATGCTCTCTTCTGTTCAACTGGTAATAGGCATCGTTTTTGGTGCATAACCGGGTACGAAGAAGATGATTTGCGGCGTCGAAAGATGTCTGTGCCACTTCACGGTGCCTAGGATTCATCCACGGCATCGAAAGATGTATGTGCCCCTTCACGGCGCCTAGGATTCATCTACGGCATCAAAAGATGTGTGTGCCCCTTCACGGCGCCTAGGATTCATCCACGGCATCGAAAGATGTGTGTGCCCCTTCACGGCGCCTAGAATTCATCGACGGCATCGAAAGATGTGTGTGCCCCTTCACGGCGCCTAGGATTCATCCACGGCACCGAAAGATGTCTGTGCCCCTTCACGGCGCCTATAATTCATCCACGGCATCGAAAGATGTGTGTGCCCCTTCACGGCGCCTAGGATTCATCCACGGCATCGAAAGATGTGTGTGCCCCTTCACGGCACCTAGGATTCATCCACGGCATCGAAAGATGTGTGTGCAACTTCATGACTCTTAGCATTCATCCGTGGCGTTGAGACGTAATTTAATTGCGCCCAATGCGTCATGGCATCTAATGCACAATAGATCACGCGAAGAAGGCATCTTCACAGCTGTGAAAAAATATATAACCTAAAGTAGATTGAACTGTAATATGCGACAATTGATGAGGGGAAGAACATGCATGGAGTAAAGAACGGATTGGTTAGACAAATCGCAAGGGTTTGTGACGTTGATGGATTCTCAAAGCCAACATTTCGTCGTTGCATTATCCATCAACATCCTTGTGCGGAAAATATGTGGATATGACTTGTGTCACGAAACATGTTGTTTCCGCAGTTAATTTAATTCGATCTCACCGACTTACTTGCTCCCCACCAGTTTATCGATTTTCTTAAAGAAATTGATTTTGAGTTTATTGACTTGCGTTATTACACAACATTGCAATGGCTTAGTTGTGGACTGGTTTTATCACTCTTCC